>JAWNKV010000658.1:172500-178569 GCA_035041805.1 Amiota mariae
ACGGATCGGCAATGAATGGAAAACTCACGGAGGCGTCTTGATAACAAACAGAAAGAAATAAATTGTGACAAAACATTATAGTGAATTAAGTGAATTAGAAAAAAATAAAACTGAACATTGGCAATAGCCAAAAATTAACTTTTTTTTTTTTAAGGTAGTACTAACCTTAAAAAGGTTGCTGTAAGAATTTCATGTCAATCTGGCAATTCCTTTTAAAGGTACAAATATTTTTGTGAAGCAACTTTTCTTATTTTCAAAAGAATGGTTAAAATTGAATTTCGTGAGTTGCTTTTTTATGGAAAAAAAAACACCTTTGAAATGAAAGAATGCCTTTATAAGTGTTATCCGGACTCTACACCAGGAAAATCGACCATTATTGACTGGCTTGCTAAATTTAAATGTGGTCGTACAAACACCGATGATGCGCCACGCTCTGACCGCCCAAAAGACGTGGTTATCCCGGAAAATAACAAAAAAATCCACAAAATCGAGTTGACAAACCGTAATAAGGTGAAGTTTCAGGAGATAGCTGACACTATAAAGGTATCCAATATTTATTGTAGACTTTATTTTGTATGAACAATTTTTAATGAAAAAGATTTTTGCAAAGTGGCTGCCGCGTGTATTAATAGTTGACCAAAAACAACAACAAGTTGATGATTCCGCGCGCTGTTTACAGCTGTTTCGGCGAAATGTCGATACATAACGATGGACAAAACTTGGATCTACCATTACGCACCAGAATCAAATAGGTAATCAGCTGAATGGAGATCAGCCGGTGAGCCTTGGCCAAAGTGACCAAAAGCGCAAGGTGATGGCGTCCGTATTTTGGCATGCGAACGGAATACTGTTTATCGACTATACTTATTGAAAAAGGCAAGACAGTCAATAGCTATAGCAACATAGCCCAACTGGATTGTTTCAACGATGAAATTTCGAAGAAACGGGCCCATATGCAAAGAAAGAAAGTGCTCTTTCACCAAGACAATCCAACTTGTCAGAAGTCTTTGTGCAACGATTTAAAATTACACAATAACTTCGAAGCTTTGCTTCCAAACATCCACCCTATTCACCAGATTTGGCCACCAGTGACTTTTACGTGTTCGCAGACCTAAGAAATGTTCGCCGGAAAGATATTTGGCTCAAATGAATAGGTGATCGCCGAAACAAAAGCCTATTTTGAGTCCAAATAGAAATTGTTCTTTAAGAAAGTTATTAAAATTTTAGAGAAGCGCTGAAATGATTGTTTTACTCTTGAAGGAGATTATGCTGATGAATAAAATAAAATTTCATCGAAAAAGTTGTGTTTTCTTCATTGGATCGAGAGCTTATCAGCCGATTGTTATTCATCTCTTTTGACTCTTTATGGTGGTTTTTTTCGACTACGACTTCAACACTACTATTTTCTCCAGATTTCAATGCTCTCTAAATCAAATTTAAGCTGATTTGGGACTTCATTATAAAGAATTTCTCAACATTTCGAGAATTCCTGCTTTTCCCTGAGTCTGCTTATTGTGTGTGTGATTATACTCTTCATGCAGTGAATAGTATTATAAGTTTATCATGAAGATTGTAACACACACACAAGGAGACGTCAGAGACCCCATAAAGTATATATATACTTAATCAACGCGACGAGACGAATTGAACTGGCCATGTCCGTCTGTCCGTCCGTCTGTCTGTCTGTCTGTCTGTCTATCTGTCTGTCTGTATGTATGCAAACAAGTCCTTCAGTGATTGAGCACGGAACTTTTTTTTCACCATACGCAGTACATTTATCGGAATCAACCGAAGCGGACCACTAGGGGGGGGTACCCTCCATACAAACCGAGATCCAAATGAAAGTGTTTATTAGAAAAACCTTTCTGTTTCTTATACTATCAACTTGAAATTTGGACATTATAAGATTATGACCCATATCCACAAGCCATGAATATTTCAAGACCCTCGGACCAATAGGAGAGGTACGCCCCATACAAACCTGAATACAAATTCAGGCTCTTAATAGATTTTTTTTTTTTTTTTTTTTTTTGTACTATTGACTTGAAATGTGGACTATATAAGTGTTTGACCCATATTCACCAACCTTATAATATTCAAGACCCTCAGACCACAGTATTACAACTTCGGCATAACCAAAGTTAGTTTTTTTTTAAATTACAATCTTTTTCTCACCAATTTTGTGATATTGATGGTGATAAAAGTGATGTTGGTGATGTTGGTGATGAAAGATTTAACGTTGTTTATCTTAGCTAATTGATCTCCAAACTACGGTCGGCTGGTGCCATCAATCCGCCCCGCGGCAGCTAATAGCTTATTGTTTGTTGTGATATGTTGGATAAAAAACCACACTTGCAGGAAAATTAAAATTGTGTTGGTCCTTGGAACTCACTGAAGTAATTAGTATGGCACCAAGACTGAAAAGTTCGGAGATCAATGGTTTAGCTTAATAGAGATTTACTTACATACGAGTATCTGTCTGAATGTTTGTGTGATTTACTGATGTTGCCTGTCGGGTAAATGTTGTTATGTAAATCAAATGAAAGTGTAATTTGACTCTTAACAAATCTCATCCAATTTTTCTTGTATTTATTAATTATTATTGTTGCTAATGTTGTTAAGCAAAATCCCTTCCTTATTACTATAGTCACGTCAATATATACATATATATAAGTATGTATGTATCTAAGTATATAGAAAGTATATAGATACATTATAATTATATTTACACTTTAAGGTGCTCGTGACATTTTTATTATTCTGAAGTTTCTTCATTTTCTTTCATTATCACAAAATAATCGTCTTCGTCAAAAGAATCATTGTTCCAAAAGATACAAAACAATTTTGATTCATCATTATCACTGTCATCTTTATTGGTCCTTGCATTTTAATCAATTCCTTGTTATTGTAGGTTTATTTACAATTGCTTTGTGTTATCAGTCATTGGTTTCATCATAACATCACCATTGATTTTTTATTCTCGTGATGTTTGTATGAAAATATGAAAGCATTTATGTATATTCATACATATTTTTTTTTTTTTTTGTATTCTATTTTATTTTAGTCAAAGTGCTTATATCTCTCGCTATACATGCTCGTATATATACATGTATGTATATAAGTATATATATTTGTTGTGTATACTTTATAAAGCACTCAATATTTGCTACAGCATTTGCCATTTGACGTCTGTAAACTTCTCTACACTTTATACAGTAGCGCGCCACAGCATCATCATCTTCATCATCACCATCATCATCATCCATTCCAGTATAAGCTTCCTACTAGTAGTAGTACATACGTAAATGTCTAAGGTTTTAGTAGTGTTTACATTCCATCGACCATTGACTATGTTGTTTCTCATCATCGTTGGCATCATTATCCTCATCATCCTCAACGTGACAATCCAAAGGCAGAACTATGACAGTGATTATATTTTGGGCATCATTAAGATGACGTTGACGATGACGATGACTATGACTATGGCTGACGACGATGATGATGATGATGATGATGATAATAATAATGTTGATGGGCGGTGACCTGTCTACACAATTTTGGTGGTAAATGTAAACCTCTCAGTGTTCACACGATGACAACGACAACCGAAGGACGGACGAATGAACGATACTCATTTCCAAAATGCGTTTTCCATTCACACACCAACGCCCGCGTTACGCTTACAACGTCAAACAGATTCTACCAAAAACCACCAAATAACAAAGGACAACATCAATTCACACTTGCCACTCACACACTTGCCACTCACACACTTGCCATATTCACACTCACACTCACACAGACACAGCTACAGCCACAGCCACAGCCACAATCACATCCAACACGGACACGGACACGGACAAGGCTACTGAGACACATACACATACACACATATACTTATAGTTACATAGATACTCGTCCACTTCAACAAAATGCCAAGTGCCATTGCGCTATGCAATGTTATCCTTGCTATTGCTGTTTTTGTTACTGCTAAGGACACGAGCCGAGCGGGTCTAACAATGAATTAAGTAAAAAAAAAAAAAAAAAAAAAAAAAAAAAAAAAATAAAAGGTAGTTTTAATTTTTGGTAGTTTTTGTATTTGTTTGTATTCCTTTGATTTGATAATTTTGTTGTTGCTCCTTTAAATCGTCATAGGGTAAATGAAGTTTCCTAGATTTTGTATTATCAAAGGATATTTTAATATAATTTTTTCTTATTCTTTGGTCAATTATTGATAAGATACATTTGTATTTTAATGTAACTAAGAAATGTATATATAACATTCAACCTATTGTGTATTGTATTTAAAAGCCAATTTATAAAGAACTAACATCACGAATTTTAAGCGAGATGCAGAAAGATTCTTACACAGGCTTTTCGGCATCCTGAACAGTGTCTTTTTTTTTGTTTTGTTTATATTTATAGTAAAAATGGAATGTTGTGAGAAATTAATATGAATATTTTGTGAAAAATACATAAATGATTAAGAACGATTCGCAGTATGTATCGACAAACAGTTATTGCAGCTCCCTTTTTAATTCCAGCTATGTATTTTATTATAATTTTAACAAACATTTTACAATTTGGAAGTTACATAAAATTGTTTTGTGCACTGATCAGCTGTTTAATATAGGTGTTGGCGAAAATCTCCTTAAAATTTGGCAACAATGCCAAAATGCAATAAAAACAATTTCACACTGCTGACGATTATAATATCGCCTTGAATGTTACATCCGAGGAAGATGTCAGCATTCATGTCTACAAAATCTACAACTCTACATTTCATCAATTTCCCTATAGTTGTTGTGGATGGAATTGGATAGGCATCCATGCAGTATCTAAGGTGGATGAAGCTTTAGCCTACAGTGTTTGTTTGCGAAGAAAACAAAAAAAAACTTAATCCAATGCGACAAGGTGGCGAGCAAAAATTCGCCAGTGTCAATAAAATATTTTGCCTAGTGAAAAATGCTGATGGAAAATGATGACCAATCCATCAACAAGAAACGGGTCTTCTACACTCTGGATTATACATACAATTCTTCTTTTCTAGATACAATTAATATGATACTTGAGACTGCTGTTCGATTGATGAGGTTAGTAATCTCAAGCAGTCCTCCAGGCGTTCATCCAAGATTATTAATTTGAATAAGTATTCACAGCAAAGCATTCCGGCAAATAAAATTGGCAAAATCCATCGTCATCATCGTCATCATCATCATCATCATGACTTCAATACCAATTGATCTACTGTTTGATATTATTTTGTGTTTACTAAATTTAATTTCGACGACTGAAGTTCTTGGTGAATGGTTGAGTCAATTGAAGACCACGATTGTTGTGGAAGTCCAAGAGTTTCAACATCTACTTGGTGTCAGAGTCGACTTCGATGATGTCCTGTTCAAGGGCAAACACAGCTGAAACATAGTTATCGCGTTTCATGCAGTTTGATAGAGATACCAAGAAATTGGGAGTGACGCAAACGGCCCATTAAATGGGTAGCATATCCGGCAATTTTGTTGCTCAATGGTTTTGTGGGAATGATTGTGACTGCTTCGTAAATACGCTTGTTGTTTGTGTGGAAATCTAACGTCAGACGTCTTGGTTCTGACACGACCCATGGCTAGCGATTTTATCGGAAAAGAGATGCTTGTTTAAATCTTAAATCTTGGTATGTTTCAATCTTGAACAAAGATGTTCGCATAAGTTCGTGCTTCCCAAAAACAAACGATGCCATGTATAGTATATGACTATGAAGTGTGGGATATTTCTCTCTGAATAGGTCTTAGATTGCAACTCAATGCATTCTATTTAGAAAACTTCTGCCAGGGTACTTACATCGCCTGTAAAAGGAGTCTTAAAAATATAAATTGAAATGTTGATCGTTTTCTCCGAAAATCCGAATTCTAACGGGAGATTCATTAAGAGGTTTTTCTTTTCAATTGGGTTTCTTTTACAGATCACGCTGTCATGTTATTTTTATTCAGTAATGTTTGAAAAATCATCATGGAAAGACTCACACCGCAACAAAGTCTTCAAATTATTTATCTGTATTACAAAAATCGGCAAATA
>JAWNKV010000659.1:0-27586 GCA_035041805.1 Amiota mariae
TACCGCATAGTATACACTTATTTATAATAGCAATCATATTATTTTAGTCTCTCACACTTTGTTATCATCTATCCATTATATACATACATTCATCCAATAAACCATTCATCCATCTATCCATCCATCCATCTCACACACTTCATGATCACCGATCGACCAACCGACCGACCTTTATTTATAGTTTTTGTATCAACGGAATTTTGCATAAAAGTCCATGTCTAATAATACATACATACATACATATTTGTTAATAAAAAATCATCCATCAATCGATAATTGTATTATAAATATAATAAATATATAATAAACAAACAAACACGTGCTTACCCATCGCTATGATCATTATCATCATCATCATAATCATCTTCAACTTCTTCCACTTCCACTTCCACTTCCACTGTTTGTAATACATAAACCTATGCAACCAATGCAGCACCAATGCGAAAGAAACACACACACACATACACACACAACCAACCAATGAACACACGTCTCGTATCGTATCGTCTTCGTTTTCTCTCGTCTGTCTTCCTTTTTGATTCGTTTCGTTTCGTCTGTCCATGTTCATTCAATCACTCTCACTTACTCACTCACTCACTCATCCACCATTACCGCCCGCCCGCCGAATACCGCATACCGCATAGTATACACTTATTTATAATAGCAATCATATTATTTTTAGTCTCTCACACTTTGTTATCATCTATCCATTATATACATACATTCATCCAATCAACCATCCATCCATCTATCCATCCATCCATCTCACACACTTCATGATCACCGATCGACCATCGATCGACCAACCGACCGACCTTTATTTATAGTTTTTGTATCAACGGAATTTTGCATAAAAGTCCATGTCTAATAATACATACATACATACATGTATTATAAATATAATAAATATATAATAAAAAACAAACAAACAAACACGTGCTTACCCATCGCTATGATCATCATCATCATCATCATCATCATAATCATCTTCAACTTCTTCCACTCCACTTCCACTGTTTGTAATACATACACCTATGCAACCAATGCACCACCAATGCGAAAGAAACACACACACACATACACACACAACCAACCAATGAACACACGTCTCGTATCGTATCGTCATCGTTTTCTCGTCGTGTTCTCTCGTCTGTCTTCCTTTTTGATTCGTTTCGTTTCGTCTGTCCATGTTCATTCAATCACTCTCACTTACTCACTCACTCACTCATCCACCATTACCGCCCGCCCGCCCGTATAACGCATACCGCATAGTATACACTTATTTATAATAGCAATCATATTATTTTAGACTCTCACACTTTGTTATCATCTATCCATTATATACATACATTCATCCAATCAACCATCCATCCATCCATCCATCCATCCATCCATCTCACACACTTCATGATCACCGATCGACCATCGATCGACCAACCGACCGACCTTTATTTATAGTTTTTGTATCAACGGAATTTTGCATAAAAGTCCATGTCTAATAATACATACATACATACATATTTGTTAATACAAAATCATCCATCAATCGATAATTGTATTATAAATATAATAAATATATAATAAAAAAACAAACAAATACGTGCTTACCCATCGCTATGATCATCATCATCATCATCATAATCATCTTCAACTTCTTCCACTTCCACTTCCACTGTTTGTAATACATACACCTATGCAACCAATGTACCACCAATTCGAAAGAAACACACACACACATACACACACAACCAACCAATGAACACACGTCTCGTATCGTTTCGTCTACGTTTTCTCGTCGTCTTCTCTCGTCTGTCTTCCTTTTATCGATTCGTTTCGTCTGTCCATGTTCATTCAATCACTCTCACTTACTCACTCACTCACTCATCCACCATTACCGCCCGCCACCGTTACCCATACGCATAGTATACACTTATTTTGATAAAATATGCTAATACATATCTATAATACATCATTTGTTATCATCTATCCATTATATACATACATTCATCTAGTCAATTATCCATCCATCCATCCATCTATCCATCCATCCATCTCACACACTTCATGATCACCGATCGACCAACCGACCGACCTTTATTTATAGTTTTTGTATCAACGGAATTTTGCATAAAAGTCCATGTCTAATAATACATACATACATACTATTGTTAATACAAAATCATCCATCAATCGATAATTGTATTATAAATATAATAAATATATAATACAAACAAACAAACAAACACGTGCTTACCCATCGCTATGATCATCATCATCATCATCATCATAATCATCTTCAACTTCTTCCACTTCCACTTCCACTGTTTGTAATACATACACCTATGCAACCAATGCACCACCAATGCGAAAGAAACACACACACACATACACACACAACCAACCAATGAACACACGTCTCGTATCGTATCGTCACGTTTTCTCGTCGTTTCTCGTCTGTCTCCTTTTTGATTCGTTTCGTCTGTCCATGTTCATTCAATCACTCTCACTTACTCACTCACTCATCATCCACCATTACCGCCCGCACTGCCTATACACCTTATTTATAATAGCAATCATATTATTTTAGTCTCTCACACTTTGTTATCATCTATCCATTATATACATACATTCATCCAATCAACCATCCATCCATCTATCCATCCATCCATCTCACACACTTCATGATCACCGATCGACCATCGATCGACCAACCGACCGACCTTTATTTATAGTTTTTGTATCAACGGAATTTTGCATAAAAGTCCATGTCTAATAATACATACATACATACATATTTGTTAATACAAAATCATCCATCAATCGATAATTGTATTATAAATATAATAAATATATAATAAACAAACAAACAAACAAACACGTGCTTACCCATCGCTATGATCATCATCATCATCATCATCATCATAATCATCTTCAACTTCTTCCACTTCCACTTCCACTGTTTGTAATACATACACCTATGCAACCAATGCACCACCAATGCGAAAGAAACACACACACACATACACACACAACCAACCAATGAACACACGTCTCGTATCGTATCGTCATTCGTTTTCTCTCGTCTGTCTTCCTTTTTGATTCGTTTCGTTTCGTCTGTCCATGTTCATTCAATCACTCTCACTTACTCACTCACTCACTCATCCACCATTACCGCCCGCCCGCCCGAATACCGCATACCACATAGAATACACTTATTTATAATAGCAATCATATTTTTTTAGACTCTCACACTTTGTTATCATCTATCCATTATATACATACATTCATCCAATCAACCATCCATCCATCTATCCATCCATCAATCTCACACACTTCATGATCACCGATCGACCACCGAACGACCAACCGACCGACCTTTATTTATAGTTTTTGTATCAACGGAATTTTGCATAAAAGTCCATGTCTAATAATACATACATACATACATGTATTATAAATATAATAAATATATAATAAACAAACAAACAAACAAACACGTGCTTACCCATCGCTATGATCATCATCATCATCATCATAATCATCATAATCATCTTCAACTTCTTCCACTTCCACTGTTTGTAATACATACACCTATGCAACCAATGCACCACCAATCCGAAAGAAACACATACACACATACACACACAACCAACCAATTAACACACGTCTCGTATCGTATCGTCATCGTTTTCTCGACGTCTTCTCTCGTCTGTCTTTCTTTTTGATTCGTTTCGTCTGTCCATGTTCATTCAATCACTCTCACTTACTCACTCACTCACTTATCCACCATTACCGCCCGCCCGCCGTATTCCACATACCGCATAGTATACACTTATTTATAATAGCAATCATATTTTTTTTAGTCTCTCACACTTTGTTATCATCTATCCATTATATACATACATTCATCCAATCAACCATCCATCCATCTATCCATCCATCCATCTCACACACTTCATGATCACCGATCGACCATCAATCGACCAACCGACCGACCTTTATTTATAGTTTTTGTATCAACGGAATTTTGCATAAAAGTCCATGTCTAATAATACATACATACATACATATTTGTTAATACAAAATCATCCATCAATCGATAATTGTATTATAAATATAATAAATATATAATAAACAAACAAACACGTGCTTACCCATCGCTATGATCATCATCATCATCATCATAATCATCTTCAACTTCTTCCACTTCCACTTCCACTGTTTGTAATACATACACCTATGCAACCAATGTACCACCAATTCGAAAGAAACACACACACACATACACACACAACCAACCAATGAACACACGTCTCGTATCGTTTCGTCTACGTTTTCACGTCGTCTTCTCTCGTCTGTCTTCCTTTTTGATTCGTTTCGTTTCGTCTGTCCATGTTCATTCAATCACTCTCACTTACTCACTCATTCACCCATCCACCATTACCGCCCGCCCGCCCGTATACCACATACCGCATAGTATACACTTATTTATAATAGCAATCATATTTTTTTAACCTCTCAAACACTTTGTTATCATCTATCCATTCTATACATACATTCATCTAGTCAATTATCCATCCATCCATCTCACACACTTCATGATCACCGATCGACCACCGATAGACCAACCGACCGACCTTTATTTATAGTTTTTGTATCAACGGAATTTTGCATAAAAGTCCATGTCTAATAATACATACATACATACATATTTGTTAATACAAAATCATCCATCAATCGATAATTGTATTATAAATATAATAAATATATAATCCAAACAAACAAACACGTGCTTACCCATCGCTATGATCATCATCATAATCATCTTCATCTTCTTCCACTTCCACTTCCACTGTTTGTAATACATACACCAATGCAACCAATGTACCACCAATGCGAAAGAAACACACACACACATACACACACAACCAACCAATGAACACACGTCTCGTATCGTATCGTCTACGTTTTCTCGTCGTCTTCTCTCGTCTGTCTTCCTTTTTGATTCGTTTCGTTTCGTCTGTCCATGTTCATTCAATCACTCTCACTTCTCACTCACTCACTCATCCACCATTACCGCCCGCCCGCCCGTATACCGCATACCGCATAGTATACACTTATTTATAATAGCAATCATATTTTTTTAGTCTCTCACACTTTGTTATCATCTATCCATTATATACATACATTCATCCAATCAACCATCCATCCATCTATCCATCCATCCATCTCACACACTTCATGATCACCGATCGACCACCGATCGACCAACCGACCGACCTTTATTTATAGTTTTTGTATCAACGGAATTTTGCATAAAAGTCCATGTCTAATAATACATACATACATACATATTTGTTAATACAAAATCATCCATCAATCGATAATTGTATTATAAATATAATAAATATATAATAAACAAACAAACAAACAAACACGTGCTTACCCATCGCTATGATCATCATCATCATCATCATAATCATCTTCAACTTCTTCCACTTCCACTTCCACTGTTTGTAATACATACACCTATGCAACCAATGCACCACCAATGCGAAAGAAACACACACACACATACACACACAACCAACCAATGAACACACGTCTCGTATCGTATCGTCATCGTTTTCTCGTCGTGTTCTCTCGTCTGTCTTCCTTTTTGATTCGTTTCGTTTCGTCTG
Source organism: Amiota mariae (assembly GCA_035041805.1). Lineage (NCBI taxonomy): Eukaryota > Metazoa > Arthropoda > Insecta > Diptera > Drosophilidae > Amiota > Amiota mariae. The sequence continues at coordinate 5,682 of JAWNKV010000659.1, forward strand.
TCCATGTTCATTCAATCACTCTCACTTACTCACTCACTCACTCATCCACCATTACCGCCCGCCCGCCCGTATACCGCATACCGCATAGTATACACTTATTTATAATAGCAATCATATTTTTTTAGTCTCTCACACTTTGTTATCATCTATCCATTATATACATACATTCATCCAATCAACCATCCATCCATCTATCCATCCATCCATCTCACACACTTCATGATCACCGATCGACCACCGATCGACCAACCGACCGACCTTTATTTATAGTTTTTGTATCAACGGAATTTTGCATAAAAGTCCATGTCTAATAATACATACATACATACATATTTGTTAATACAAAATCATCCATCAATCGATAATTGTATTATAAATATAATAAATATATAATAAACAAACAAACAAACAAACACGTGCTTACCCATCGCTTGATCATCATCATCATCATCATCATAATCATCTTCAACTTCAACTTCTTCCACTTCCACTTCCACTGTTTGTAATACATACACCTATGCAACCAATGTACCACCAATGCGAAAGAAACACACACACACATACACACACAACCAACCAATGAACACACGTCTCGTATCGTATCGTCTTCGTTTTCTCGTTATCTTCTCTCGTCTGTCTTCCTTTTGTGTTTCGTTTCGTTTCGTCTGTCCATGTTCATTCAATCACTCTCACTTACTCACTCACTCACTCATCCACCATTACCGCCCGACCGTATACCGCATTCCGCTTAGTATACACTTATTTATAATAGCAATCATATTTTTTTAGACTCTCACACTTTGTTATCATCTATCCATTATATACATACATTCATCCAATCAACCATCAATCCATCTATCCATCCATCCATCTCACACACTTCATGATCACCGATCGACCACCGATCGACTAACCGACCGACCTTTATTTATAGTTTTTGTATCAACGTAATTTTGTATAAAAGTCCATGTGTAATAATATATACATACATACATATTTGTTAATACAAAATCATCCATCAATCGATAATTGTATTATAAATATAATAAACAAACAAACACGTGCTTACCCATCGCTATGATCATCATCATAATCATCTTCCACTGTTTGTATACATACCTATACAAACAATGTACCAATGCAACACAAACACAATAACACACACACAAACGCTAGGGGCTTCAATCTGGGTCTGCGGTCAACTCCCAATAGAGGTCAGTGGTTCTTCTAACCACAGAGGCTTCGTCCATGCAAGGATCAAAGGGATTCACATATTGAGCTGCTACGCACTGCCAAGAGATGACCTAACCATTTTTAATGCGTTCCTGGATGAACTAGTAACCAATGCTCGCGGAAAAACCCCTCTTATAATTACTGGGGACTTCAACGCTTGGGCGATTGAATGGGGAAGTGCTAGAAACAATGCCAGGGGCCTAGCTGTCTTAGAGGCGTTCGCTAGTCTGGATATCACCCTCCTAAATACGGGGAACAAGGCGACTTTCCAGAACAACCGCGGAGTGTCTTGCATTGACCTTACTTTTGCCAGTGGGTCACTTGGTCACCTCTCAAAGTGGGAGGTGCTTGATGTCCTCACACTTAGTAACCACAATGCAACTGAAGTGAATACCTCAAATGCGTGCCCTCGCCGCGCCTGCAGACCAGTTCCAAGAGCGCAAAAGAACGGTGGGAAAATAGGAATGCTGGATGATGCTAGACTATATGCTAGAAGGATTTAAAAGCCTGCAAAGGTCTGCGCAACAGCAAGTTAACAGCTTTTATGAGAGCTATAACTGATGCATGTGATGCCCAGGAAAGCTCGGAACAATCGGCGTACACCAAATTATTGGTGGAATGCTGATATTGCGCAGCTCAGAAGAGAATGCATCAGTTCTAGAAGGCAAGCACTAAGAGCAAGGGGAACGGATAATTTCCTACACCGACAGGCTGCATATAAATCGAAACGTGCTGAAAAAATTGTTAATACAAATTCTTCCAGCAATCGATAATTTTATTATATATATAATAAACAAACAAACACGAGCTTACTTACCCATTGCTATGATTATCATTATCATTATCATCTTCCACTGTTTGTATACATACACCTATTAAACCAATGCACCAATGCGACACAAACACACACACACACACACACTTCTCATATCGTATAGTCTTCTCATCGGCATCTCACACACTTCATGATCACCGAGCGACCAATTGACCACCCTTTATTTATTGGTTTTGTATCAACGGAATTTTGCATAAAAGTGAATGTCTAATAATAGTTATATATAATCATGCATATTTGTTAATACAAATTCATCTAGCAGTCTATAATTGTATTATAAATATAATAAACAAACAAACACGTGCTTGCTTACCCATCGCTATGATCATCATCATAATCATCTTCCACTGTTTGTATACATACACCTATGCAACCAATGCACCAATGCGACACAAGCACACACACACTTCTCATATCGTATAGTCTTCTTATCGGCATCTCACTCACATCATGATCACCGATCGACACGCGATCAACAACTGACCGACCTTTATTTATTGGATTTGTATCAACGGAATTTGGCATAAAAGTCAATGTCTAATAATACTTACATATAATCATGCATATTTGTTAATACAAATTCATCTAGCTGTCTATAATTGTATTATAAATATAATAAACAAACAAACACGTGCTTGCTTACCCATCGCTATGATCATCATGATAATCATCTTCCACTGTTTGTATACATACACCTATGCAAACAATGCACTAATGTGACACAAACGCAAACACACACACACAAACAGTACTCATATCGTATCGTCTTCGTTTTTGTTTTTGATTCGTTTCGATTCGTCAGTCCATTTGCTTTTGTAACCTATGCAACCAATACGACACAAACACACACACACAATTATATACCACATATCGTATCGTCTTCGTCGTCTTCGTATTCGTATTCGTATTCGTTTTTTGATTCGTTTCGATTCGTCAGTATATTTGCATTCAATCACTGACTCACTCATCATCCACCATTACCGTCGCCCGAATAGACTCACACTAACACTTTGTTATCATCTATCCATTACATACATACAATCATCCAATCAACCATCTATCCATCTCACATACTTCATGATCACCGATCGACACGCGATCAACAACTGACCGACCTTTATTTATTGGATTTGTATCAACGGAATTTGGCATAAAAGTCAATGTCTAATAATACTTACATATATACATGCATATTTGTTAATACAAATTCATCTAGCAATCTATAATTGTATTATAAATATAATAAACAAACAAACACGTGCTTGCTTACCCACCGCTATGATCATCATGATAATCATCTTCCACTGTTTGTATACATACACCTATGCAAACAATGCACTAATGTGACACAAACGCAAACACACACACACAAACAGTACTCATATCGTATCGTCTTCGTTTTTGTTTTTGATTCGTTTCGATTCGTCAGTCCATTTGCTTTTGTAACCTATGCAACCAATACGACACAAACACACACACACAATTATATACCACATATCGTATCGTCTTCGTCGTCTTCGTATTCGTATTCGTATTCGTTTTTTGATTCGTTTCGATTCGTCAGTATATTTGCATTCAATCACTGACTCACTCATCATCCGCCATTACCGTCGCCCGAATAGACTCACACTAACACTTTGTTATCATCTATCCATTACATACATACAATCATCCAATCAACCATCTATCCATCTCACATACTTCATGATCACCGATCGACACGCGATCAACAACTGACCGACCTTTATTTATTGGATTTGTATCAACGGAATTTGGCATAAAAGTCAATGTCTAATAATACTTACATATATACATGCATATTTGTTAATACAAATTCATCTAGCAATCTATAATTGTATTATAAATATAATAAACAAACAAACACGTGCTTGCTTACCCACCGCTATGATCATCATGATAATCATCTTCCACTGTTTGTATACATACACCTATGCAAACAATGCACTAATGTGACACAAACGCAAACACACACACACAAACAGTACTCATATCGTATCGTCTTCGTTTTTGTTTTTGATTCGTTTCGATTCGTCAGTCCATTTGCTTTTGTAACCTATGCAACCAATACGACACAAACACACACACACAATTATATACCACATATCGTATCGTCTTCGTCGTCTTCGTATTCGTATTCGTATTCGTTTTTTGATTCGTTTCGATTCGTCAGTATATTTGCATTCAATCACTGACTCACTCATCATCCGCCATTACCGTCGCCCGAATAGACTCACACTAACACTTTGTTATCATCTATCCATTACATACATACAATCATCCAATCAACCATCTATCCATCTCACATACTTCATGATCACCGATCGACACGCGATCAACAACTGACCGACCTTTATTTATTGGATTTGTATCAACGGAATTTGGCATAAAAGTCAATGTCTAATAATACTTACATATAATCATGCATATTTGTTAATACAAATTCATCTAGCAATCTATAATTGTATTATAAATATAATAAACAAACAAACACGTGCTTGCTTATCCATCGCTATGATCATCATGATAATCATCTTCCACTGTTTGTATACATACAACTATGCAAACAATGCACTAATGTGACACAAACACAAACACACACACATAAACAGTACTCATATCGTATCGTCTTCGTTTTCGTTTTTGATTCGTTTCGATTCGTCAGTCCATTTGCTTTTGTAACCTATGGAACCAATACGACACAAACACACACACACATATATATATACCACATATCGTATCGTCTTCGTCGTCTTCGTATTCGTATTCGTTTTTTGATTCGTTTCGATTCGTCAGTCTATTTGCATTCAATCACTGACTCACTCATCATCCACCATTACCGTCGCCCGAATAGACTCACACTAACACTTTGTTATCATCAATCCATTACATACATACAATCATCCAATCAACCATCTATCCATCTCACATACTTCATGATCACCGATCGACACGCGATCAACAACTGACCGACCTTTATTTATTGGATTTGTATCAACGGAATTTGGCATAAAAGTCAATGTCTAATAATACTTACATATATACATGCATATTTGTTAATACAAATTCATCTAGCAATCTATAATTGTATTATAAATATAATAAACAAACAAACACGTGCTTGCTTATCCATCGCTATGATCATCATGATAATCATCTTCCACTGTTTGTATACATACAACTATGCAAACAATGCACTAATGTGACACAAACACAAACACACACACATAAACAGTACTCATATCGTATCGTCTTCGTTTTCGTTTTTGATTCGTTTCGATTCGTCAGTCCATTTGCTTTTGTAACCTATGGAACCAATACGACACAAACACACACACACATATATATATACCACATATCGTATCGTCTTCGTCGTCTTCGTATTCGTATTCGTTTTTTGATTCGTTTCGATTCGTCAGTCTATTTGCATTCAATCACTGACTCACTCATCATCCACCATTAACGCCGCCCGAAAAAGACTGTCACTCACACTTTGTTATCATCAATCCATTACATACATACATTCATCCAATCAACCATTCATCCAGCCATCCATCTCACACATTTCATGATCCCCGATCGACCAAATGACCGACCTTTATTTATTAGTTTTGTATCAACGGAATTTGGCATAAAAGTCAATGTGTAATAATACATACATGCATATTTGCAAGCACGTGTGTGTTTGTTTATTATATTTATAATACAATTATAGATTGCTAGAAGTATTTGTATTAACAAAAATGCATGATTATTTGTAAGTATTATTAGACATTGACTTTTATGCAAAATTCCGTTGATACAAAACCAATAAGTAAAGGTCGGTCAGTTGGTCGATCGGTGATCATAAAGTGTGTGAGATGCCGATGAGAAGACTATACGATATGAGAAGTGTGTGTGTGTGTGTGTTTGTGTCGCATTGGTGCATTGGTTGCATAGGTGTATGTATACAATCAGTGGAAGATGATAATTATGATGATAATCATAGCGATGGGTAAGCAAGCACGTGTTTGTTTGTTTATTATATTTATAATACAATTATCAATTGCTGGATGAATTTGTATTAACAAATATGCATGTATGTATGTATTATTACACATTGACTTTTATTCCAAATTCAGCCGTGTTTAACTCTCTGAGGTGTACAAACCGGGAACAATCCATGAGAACATGGCGAGTATTTTCTCGGTGGTTTGTACAAAACAGGCAATGCGGATCATCTACATGCTTGAATTTATGCAGATATTCCCGGAAACATCCATGCCCTGTGAGGAACTGCGTGAGATGGTAGTTTATAGTACCATGCGTCTAGACGTCCACACACTGATATTCTGGATTAGCTGGAACGTCCACCGCCCTTTCGTTGAGCTTTGCCAACGCTGCTGCCAGGAATCAGTTGGGGTTATTTCCTGTCCATGTGTAGCGGTCTCCACCCGTATTGCTGCATATACTGCCGTAAGCTCGTGGACGTCAGTATCCTCCGATCTGCAGTTAGCAATGACATTTATTGCGTCATCTGAGACCGTTCGAAATACACAACATATTCTGATCCAGTTAAGGCGATACACACACGCGGCTCCCTTAACGTACGATCTGAACTTGGTTGCACCGGACCACACTGTATATGTAGACTATTAGGACCTTCACTTATCTGGTCAAGACGTCGACTTATGATACGCTCCAGTATCTTTCCCATTGTGTTCAACATACACAGTGGCCTATAAATGACGGCTGATCCGGCGGCTTGCTCCCTTTAGGTATCAACACCAGCCTCTGTCGCTTCCAGCAAGATGGAAAGGTGCCCTCTTCCAAACAAACATTCAGTACTCCACAGAATACCTCCGTTTTCCTCTCTATTGCGTACTTCAAGACACTGTTAGGGATTCCATCAAGGCCTGGCGCCTTTTTGCTTTCCGTTTTTTTGGATACGTAGCTCATCTGTCGTAATGAGGGGAATAGTCTCCGTAACCTCTTCTGGCGTCTAACGAATATGCTCATGTTGTGGGAAGATATTCTGCACAACATGCAACATAATCGTTGTGCTGACCAGTGCCGGTCCAGGGACTGCTCCCAATCACCGTTTGACAATATTGTAAGCCCAAAAAGGGTTAACGTTGAGGTCTTCGCGTAGGTCCTAAATGCTGCGCAATATCAGCATTCCACCAATAATTTGCATTGTGGTCACTAAGTGTGAGGACATCAAGCACCTCCCACTTTGAGAGGTGACCAAATGACCCACTGGCAAAAGTAAGGTCAATGCAAGACACTCCGGAAAGTCGCCTTGTTCCCCGTATTTAGGAGGGTGATATCCAGACTAGCGAACGCCTCTAAGACAGCTAGGCCCCTGGCATTGTACCTAGCTCTTACTAGTTCATCCAGGAACGCATTAAAAACGGTTAAATCATCTCTTGGCGGTGCGTAGCAGCTCAATATGTGAATCCCTTTGATCCTTGCACGAAGCCTCTGTGGTTAGAAGAACCACTGACCTCTATTGGGAGTTGACCGCAGACCCAGATTGCAGCCCCTAGTGTTGGTGCATTGTTTGCATAGGTATGTATACAAACAGTGTTTGTTTGTTTATTATATTTATAATACAATTATAGTTTGCTAGATGAATTTGTATTAACAAAAATGCATGATTATATGTAAGTATTATTAGACATTGACTTTTATGCAAAATTCTGTTGATACAAAACCAATAAATAAAGGTCGGTCAGTAGGTTGATCGCGTGTCGATCGGTGATCATTAAGTATGTGAGATGGATGGATGGTTGATTGGATGAATGTATGTATATAATGGATAGGTGATAACAAAGTGTGAGAGACAGACTATTTCGGGCGACGGTAATGGTGGATGATGAGTGAGTCAGTGATTGAATGCAAATAGACTGACGAATCGAAACGAAACAAAAACGAATACGAATACGAATACGAAGACGACGAAGACGATACGATATGTGGTATATATGTGTGTGTGTGTGTTAGTGTCGTATTGGTTGCAAAGGTTACAAAAGCAAATGGACTGATGAATCGAAACGAATCAAAAACGAAAACGAAGACTATACGATATGAGTAGTGTTTGTGTATGTTTGTGTTTGTGTCACAGTGATGCATTGTTTGCATAGGTGTATGTATACAAACAGTGGAAGATGATTATGATGATGATTATAGCAATGGGTAAGCAAGCACGTGTTTGTTTGTTTATTATATTTATAATACAATTATAGATTGCTAGATGAATTTGTATTAACAAATATGCATGATTATATTTAAGTATTATTAGACATTCACTTTTATGCAAAATTCCGTTGATACAAAACCAATAAATAAAGGTCGGTCAGTTGGTTGATCGCGTGTCGATCGGTGATCATTAAGTATGTGAGATGGATGGATGGTTGATTGGATGAATGTATGTATATAATGGATAGGTGATAACAAAGTGTGAGAGACAGTCTATTTCGGGCGACGGTATTGGTGGATGATGAGTGAGTCAGTGATTGAATGCAAATAGACTGAAGAATCGAAACGAATCAAAAACGAAGACGAAGACAATACGATATGAATAGTGTTTGTGTGTTTGTGTTTGTGTCACATTGGTGCATTGTTTGCATAGGTGTATGTATACAAACAGTGGAAGATGATTATGATGACGATCTTAGCGATGGGTAAGCAAGCACTTGTTTGTTTGTTTATTATATTTATAATACAATTATAGATTGCTATATGAATTTGTATTAACAAAAATACATGTATATATGTAAGTATTATTAGACATTGACTTTTATGCAAAATTCCGTTGATACAAAACCAATAAATAAAGGTCGGTCAGTTGTTGATCGCGTGTCTATCGGTGATCATGAAGTATGTGAGATGGATAGATGGTTGATTGGATGATTGTATGTATGCAATGGATAGATGATAACAAAGTATGAGAGACAGTCTATTCGGGCGACGGTAATGGTGGATGATGAGTGAGTCAGTGATTGAATGCAAATGTACTGACGAATCGAAACGATTCAAAAAACGAATACGAATACGAAGACGACGAGGACGATACGATATGTGGTATATATATGTGTGTGTGTGTTTGTGTCGTATTGGTTGCATAGGTTACAAAAGCAAATGGACTGACGAATCGAAACGAATCAAAAACGAAAACGAAGACGATACGATATGAGTACTGTTTGTGTGTGTGTGTTTGGGTTTGTGTCACATTAGTGCAATGTTTGCATAGGTGTATGTATAAAAACAGTGGAAGATGATTATCATGATGATCATAGCGATGGGTAAGCAAGCACGTGTTTGTTTGTTTATTATATTTATAATACAATTATAGATTGCTAGATGAATTTGTATTAACAAATATGCATGATTATATGTAAGTATTATTAGACATTGACTTTTATGCAAAATTCCGTTGATACAAAACCAATAAATAAAGGTCGGTCAGTTGTTGATCGGTGGTCATGAAGTGTGTGAGATGCCGATGAGAAGACTATACGATATGAGAAGTGTGTGTGTGTTTGTGACGCATTGATGCATTGGTTGCATAGGTGTATGTATACAAACAGTGGAAGATGATAATGATGATGATAATCGTAGCGATGGGTGAGGAAGCACATGTTTGTTTGTTTGTTTATTATATTTATAATACAATTATCGATTGCTGGATGAATTTGTATTAACAAATATGCATGTATGTATGTATGTATTATTACACATTGACTTTTATTCCAAAATCCGTTGTACAAAACCAATAAATAAAGGTCAGTCAGTTGGTCGATCGGTGATCATGAAGTGTGTGAGATGGATGGGTGGATGGATGGTTGATTGGATGAAGACGATACGATATGTGGAATATATATGTGTGTGTGTGTTTGTGTCGTATTGGTTGCATAGGATACAAAAACAAATGGACTGACGAATCGAAACGAATCAAAAACGAAAACGAAGACGATACGATATGAGTACTGTTTGTGTGTGTGTGTTTGTGTTGCTTTGGTGCATTGTATGTATACAAACAGTGGAAGATGATTATGATGATGATCATAGCGACGTGTAAGCAAGCACGTGTTTGTTTGTTTATTATATTTATAATACAATTATAGATTGCTAGATGAATTTGTATTAACAAATATGCATAATTATATGTAAGTAATATTAGACATTGACTTTTATGCAAAATTCCGTTGTACAAAACCAATAAATAAAGGTCAGTCAGTTGGTCGATCGGTGATCATGAAGTGTGTGAGATGGATGGGTGGATGGATGGTTGATTGGATGATTGTATGTATGTAATGGATAGGTGATAACAAAGTGTGAGAAACAATCTTTTCCGGGCGGCGGTAATGGTGGATGATGAGTGAGTCTGTAATTGAATGCAAATAGACTGATGAATCGAAACGAATCAAAAACGAAGACGATATGAATAGTGTTTATATAGTGTGGTTTTCTTTTTTTTTTTTGATGATCCAAGGAGGTGCAAATCTTCGAAAGATCCTAGTATACCGACTTACTAGAATGCACGATTCAACGGACAAGCAGTCTCATGTGGTGCCTACGTACTAAATCCACCCCCTTGACTACACTGGCTCTCTTTCCAACCTTGTCGGGACCACCAATTGAGGTATTACTTCGCCAGGGAGAGCAGGTTAGACTATACTTCGATTTATTTCCTTATCTCTGCGGACCTGCTGCATTATCGCCACGATTATCCCGCATGCTCTGTTCCAGGTGTCTTCATCCTTTAACATGTAGTTAATCACGCTATTTGGTGTAAGGTTTCCAACTATCTCAGCCGTAATTAACTCTCTGAGGTGTACAAACCGGGAACAATCCATGAGAACATGGCGAGTATTTTCTCGCTGGTTTGTACAAAACAGGCAATGCGGGTCATCTACATGCTTGAATTTATGCAGATATTCCCGGAAACATCCATGCCCTGTGAGGAACTGTGTAAGATGGTAGTTTAGAGTACCATGCGTCCTAGACGTCCACACACTGATATTCTGGATTAGCTGGAACGTCCACCGCCCTTTCGTTGAGCTTTGCCAACGCTGCTGCCAGGAATCAGTTGGGGTTATTTCCTGTCCATGTGTAGCGGTCTCCTCCGTCTCGCTGCATATATTGCCGTAAGCTCGTGGACGTCAATATCCACAGTTGTGCAGATAGCAATGACATTTATTGCGTTATCTGAGACCGTTCGAAATGCACAACATATTCTGATCGAGTTAAGGCGATACACAGACACGGCTCCCTTAACGTACGATCTGAACTTGGTTGCACCGGACCACACTGTATAAATAGACTATTAGAACCTTCAGTTATCTGCTCAAGACGTCGACTTATGATACGCTCCAGTATCTTTCCCATTGTGTCCAACATACACAGTGGCCTATAGATGACGGCTGATCCGGCGGCTTGCTCCCTTTAGGTATCAACACCAGCCTCTGTCGCTTCCAGCAAGAAGGAAAGGATTTATTTCCGCAGCTCAGCACGTTTCGCTTTATATGCAGCCTGTCGGTGTAGGAAATTATCCGTTCCCCTAGCTCTTAGTGCTTGCCTTCTAGAACTGATGCATTCTCTTCTGAGCTGCGCAATATCAGCATTCCACCAATAATTTGCATTGTGGTCACTAAGTGTGAGGACATCAAGCACCTCCCACTTTGAGAGGTGACCAAGTGACCCACTGGCAAAAGTAAGGTCAATGCAAGACACTCCGCGGCTGTTCTGGAAAGTCGCCTTGTTTCCCGTATTTAGGAGGGTGATATCCAGACTAGCGAACGCCTCTAAGACAGCTAGGCCCCTGGCATTGTACCTAGCACTTACTAGTTCATCCAGGAACGCATTAAAAACGGTTAAATCATCTCTTGGCGGTGCGTAGCAGCTCAATATGTGAATCCCTTTGATCCTTGCATGGACGAAGCCTCAGTGGTTAGAAGAACCACTGATCTCTATTGGGAGTTGACCGCAGACCCAGATTGCAGCCCCTAGTGTTTGTGTGTGTGTTTTTGTGTTTGTGTCGCATTGGTGCATTGTTTGCATAGGTATGTATACAAACAGTGTTTGTTTGTTTATTATATTTATAATACAATTATAGATTGCTAGATGAATTTGTATTAACAAAAATGCATGATTATATGTAAGTATTATTAGACATTGACTTTTATGCAAAATTCCGTTGATACAAAACCAATAAATAAAGGTCGGTCAGTTGGTCGCTCGGTGATCATGAAGTATGGAGATGGATGGATGGTTGATTGGATGATTGTATGTATGCAATGGATAGGTGATAGCAAAGTGTGAGAGACAGTCTATTTCGGGCGACGGTAATGGTGGATGATGAGTGAGTCAGTGATTGAATGCAAATAGACCGACGAATCGAAACGAATCAAAAACGAAAACGAAGACGATACGATATGAGTACTGTTTGTGTGTGTGTGTTTGTGTTTGTGTCACATTAGTGCATTGTTTACATAGGTGTATGTATACAAACAGTGGAAGATGATTATGATGATGATCATAGCGATGGGTAAGCAAGCACGTGTTTGTTTGTTTATTATATTTATAATACAATTATAGATTGCTAGATGAATTTGTATTAACAAATATGCATGATTATATGTAAGTATTATTAGACATTCACTTTTATGCAAGATTCCGTTGATACAAAACCAATAAAAAAAGGTCGGTCAGTTGGTCGATCGGTGATCATGAAGTGTGTGAGATGCCGATGAGAAGACTATACGATATGAGAAGTGTATGTGTTTGTGTTGCTTTTGTGCATTGTATGTATACAAACAGTGGAAGATGATTATGATGATGATCATAGCGATGTGTAAGCAAGCACGTGTTTGTTTGTTTATTATATTTATAATACAATTATAGATTGCTAGATGAATTTGTATTAACAAATATGCATGATTATATGTAAGTAATATTAGACATTCACTTTTATGCAAAATTCCGTTGTACAAAACCAATAAATAAAGGTCAGTCAGTTGGTCGATCGGTGATCATGAAGTGTGTGAGATGGATGGGTGGATGGATGGTTGATTGGATGATTGTATGTATGTAATGGATAGGTGATAACAAAGTGTGAGAAACAATCTTTTTCGGGCGGCGGTAATGGTGGATGATGAGTGAGTCTGTAATTGAATGCAAATAGACTGATGAATCGAAACGAATCAAAAACGAAGACGATATGAATAGTGTTTATATAGTGTGGTTTTTCTTTATTTTGTTTTTGATGATCCAAGGAGGTGCAAATCTTCGAAAGATCCTAGTATACCGACTTACTAGAATGCACGATTCAACGGACAAGCAGTCTCATGTGGTGCCTACGTACTAAATCCACCCCCTTGACTACACTGGCTCTCTTTCCAACCTTGTCGGGACCACCAATTGAGGTATTACTTCGCCAGGGAGAGCAGGTTAGACTATACTTCGATTTATTTCCTTATCTCTGCGGACCTGCTGCATTATCGCCACGATTATCCCGCATGCTCTGTTCCAGGTGTCTTCATCCTTTAACATGTAGTTAATCACGCTATTTGGTGTAAGGTTTCCAACTATCTCAGCCGTAATTAACTCTCTGAGGTGTACAAACCGGGAACAATCCATGAGAACATGGCGAGTATTTTCTCGCTGGTTTGTACAAAACAGGCAATGCGGGTCATCTACATGCTTGAATTTATGCAGATATTCCCGGAAACATCCATGCCCTGTGAGGAACTGTGTGAGATGGTAGTTTAGAGTACCATGCGTCCTAGACGTCCACACACTGATATTCTGGATTAGCTGGAACGTCCACCGCCCTTTCGTTGAGCTTTGCCAACGCTGCTGCCAGGAATCAGTTGGGGTTATTTCCTGTCCATGTGTAGCGGTCTCCTCCGTCTCGCTGCATATATTGCCGTAAGCTCGTGGACGTCAATATCCACAGTTGTGCAGATAGCAATGACATTTATTGCGTCATCTGAGACCGTTCGAAATGCACAACATATTCTGATCGAGTTAAGGCGATACACAGACACGGCTCCCTTAACGTACGATCTGAACTTGGTTGCACCGGACCACACTGTATAAATAGACTATTAGAACCTTCAGTTATCTGCTCAAGACGTCGACTTATGATACGCTCCAGTATCTTTCCCATTGTGTCCAACATACACAGTGGCCTATAGATGACGGCTGATCCGGCGGCTTGCTCCCTTTAGGTATCAACACCAGCCTCTGTCGCTTCCAGCAAGAAGGAAAGGATTTATTTCCGCAGCTCAGCACGTTTCGCTTTATATGCAGCCTGTCGGTGTAGGAAATTATCCGTTCCCCTAGCTCTTAGTGCTTGCCTTCTAGAACTGATGCATTCTCTTCTGAGCTGCGCAATATCAGCATTCCACCAATAATTTGCATTGTGGTCACTAAGTGTGAGGACATCAAGCACCTCCCACTTTGAGAGGTGACCAAGTGACCCACTGGCAAAAGTAAGGTCAATGCAAGACACTCCGCGGCTGTTCTGGAAAGTCGCCTTGTTCTTCGTATTTAGGAGGGTGATATCCAGATTAGCGAACGCCTCTAAGACAGCTAGGCCCCTGGCATTGTATCTAGCACTTACTAGTTCATCCAGGAACGCATTAAAAACGGTTAAATCATCTCTTGGCGGTGCGTAGCAGCTCAATATGTGAATCCCTTTGATCCTTGCATGGACGAAGCCTCAGTGGTTAGAAGAACCACTGACCTCTATTGGGAGTTGACCGCAGACCCAGATTGCAGCCCCTAGTGTTTGTGTGTGTGTTTTTGTGTTTGTGTCGCATTGGTGCATTGTTTGCATAGGTATGTATACAAACAGTGTTTGTTTGTTTATTATATTTATAATACAATTATAGATTGCTAGATGAATTTGTATTAACAAAAATGCATGATTATATGTAAGTATTATTAGACATTGACTTTTATGCAAAATTCCGTTGATACAAAACCAATAAATAAAGGTCGGTCAGTTGGTCGCTCGGTGATCATGAAGTATGGAGATGGATGGATGGTTGATTGGATGATTGTATGTATGCAATGGATAGGTGATAGCAAAGTGTGAGAGACAGTCTATTTCGGGCGACGGTAATGGTGGATGATGAGTGAGTCAGTGATTGAATGCAAATAGACTGACGAATCGAAACGAATCAAAAACGAATACGAAGACGATGAAGACGATACGATATGTGGTATATATATGTGTGTGTGTGTTTGTGTCGTATTGGTTGCATAGGTTACAAAAACAAATGGACTGACGAATCGAAACGAATCAAAAACGAAAACGAAGACGATACGATATGAGTACTGTTTGTGTGTGTGTGTTTGTGTTTGTGTCTCATTAGTGCATTGTTTACATAGGTGTATGTATACAAACAGTGGAAGATGATTATGATTATGATCATAGCGATGGGTAAGCAAGCACGTGTTTGTTTGTTTATTATATTTATAATACAATTATAGATTGCTAGATGAATTTGTATTAACAAATATGCATGATTATATGTAAGTAATATTAGACATTGACTTTTATGCAAAATTCCGTTGTACAAAACCAATAAATAAAGGTCAGTCAGTTGGTCGATCGGTGATCATGAAGTGTGTGAGATGGATGGGTGGATGGATGGTTGATTGGATGATTGTATGTATGTAATGGATAGGTGATAACAAAGTGTGAGAAACAATCTTTTTCGGGCGGCGGTAATGGTGGATGATGAGTGAGTCTGTAATTGAATGCAAATAGACTGATGAATCGAAACGAATCAAAATCGAAGACGATATGAATAGTGTTTATATAGTGTGGTTTTTCTTTATTTTGTTTTTGATGATTCAAGGAGGTGCAAATCTTCGAAAGATCCTAGTATACCGACTTACTAGAATGCACGATTCAACGGACAAGCAGTCTCATGTGGTGCCTATGTACTAAATCCACCCCCTGGACTACACTGGCTCTCTTTCCAACCTTGTCGGGACCACCAATTGAGGTATTACTTCGCCAGGGAGAGCAGGTTAGACCATACTTCGATTTATTTCCTTATCTCTGCGGACCTGCTGCATTATCGCCACGATTATCTCGAATGCTCTGTTCCAGGTGTCTTCATCCTTTAACATGTAGTTAATCACGCTATTTGGTGTAAGGTTTCCAACTATCTCAGCCGTAATTAACTCTCTGAGGTGTACAAACCGGGAACAATCCATGAGAACATGGCGAGTATTTTCTCGCTGGTTTGTACAAAACAGGCAATGCGGGTCATCTACATGCTTGAATTTATGCAGATATTCCCGGAAACATCCATGCCCTGTGAGGAACTGTGTGAGATGGTAGTTTAGAGTACCATGCGTCCTAGACGTCCACACACTGATATTCTGGATTAGCTGGAACGTCCACCGCCCTTTCGTTGAGCTTTGCCAACGCTGCTGCCAGGAATCAGTTGGGGTTATTTCCTGTCCATGTGTAGCGGTCTCCTCCGTCTCGCTGCATATATTGCCGTAAGCTCGTGGACGTCAATATCCACAGTTGTGCAGATAGCAATGACATTTATTGCGTCATCTGAGACCGTTCGAAATGCACAACATATTCTGATCGAGTTAAGGCGATACACAGACACGGCTCCCTTAACGTACGATCTGAACTTGGTTGCACCGGACCACACTGTATAAATAGACTATTAGAACCTTCAGTTATCTGCTCAAGACGTCGACTTATGATACGCTCCAGTATCTTTCCCATTGTGTCCAACATACACAGTGGCCTATAGATGACGGCTGATCCGGCGGCTTGCTCCCTTTAGGTATCAACACCAGCCTCTGTCGCTTCCAGCAAGAAGGAAAGGATTTATTTCCGCAGCTCAGCACGTTTCGCTTTATATGCAGCCTGTCGGTGTAGGAAATTATCCGTTCCCCTAGCTCTTAGTGCTTGCCTTCTAGAACTGATGCATTCTCTTCTGAGCTGCGCAATATCAGCATTCCACCAATAATTTGCATTGTGGTCACTAAGTGTGAGGACATCAAGCACCTCCCACTTTGAGAGGTGACCAAGTGACCCACTGGCAAAAGTAAGGTCAATGCAAGACACTCCGCGGCTGTTCTGGAAAGTCGCCTTGTTTCCCGTATTTAGGAGGGTGATATCCAGATTAGTGAACGCCTCTAAGACAGCTAGGCCCCTGGCATTGTATCTAGCACTTACTAGTTCATCCAGGAACGCATTAAAAACGGTTAAATCATCCCTTGGCGGTGCGTAGCAGCTCAATATGTGAATCCCTTTGATCCTTGCATGGACGAAGCCTCAGTGGTTAGAAGAACCACTGACCTCTATTGGGAGTTGACCGCAGACCCAGATTGCAGCCCCTAGTGTTTGTGTGTGTGTTTTTGTGTTTGTGTCGCATTGGTGCATTGTTTGCATAGGTATGTATACAAACAGTGTTTGTTTGTTTATTATATTTATAATACAATTATAGATTGCTAGATGAATTTGTATTAACAAAAATGCATGATTATATGTAAGTATTATTAGACATTGACTTTTATGCAAAATTCCGTTGATACAAAACCAATAAATAAAGGTCGGTCAGTTGGTCGATCGGTGATCATGAAGTGTGTGAGATGCCAATGAGAAGACTATACGTTATGAGAAGTGTTTCTTTTTTTTTTTTTTTTTTAATCGGCAGAAAAGCATCGAAAGCCAGTCCGGTCTACAACCGAGTGCGGGACTTTAACCTCGCTAAAAACTACCGCCCCATGTCCTACTGTCCCCCCGGAACTGTTTTTAAATATTTCGTCGGAAGGGAAGGAGTGAGCATCACTGCTCAAAGTCTGTCTGTCCCGTATTTTGTGGGTCCCCTATTGTACTGTTTGTCAGTAGGTCTTGCCTACACGTCAACAAACTATAGATCAGTGCGTGAGTCAGTTAGCCAAACGATCACTTTGCTCACGCCGT
This sequence comes from Amiota mariae, assembly GCA_035041805.1. Lineage (NCBI taxonomy): Eukaryota > Metazoa > Arthropoda > Insecta > Diptera > Drosophilidae > Amiota > Amiota mariae. The sequence continues at coordinate 23,726 of JAWNKV010000659.1, forward strand.
CTATCAGCGGCTCTGTCGCGTTCCAGTGTGCGGAGAGTACTCATAATGGCAAACATTGCGGTTTTTACTGCTTGCCACTTCTCTGGAGATTGGCACATATGTTGCACCTGGTTTCCTATTGTTGGTGGTTCGCCAAAACATTCTTCTATCTGTGCTCTCTCCTCGGTAAATCGGGGGCAACAGAAAAGAACGTGCTGAGCATCTTCGGCGATGCCAACACAGACAGGACAGAAGGGATCCTCCTCATGCTTAAAACGGTGCAGGTAGTATTTAAAGCATCCGTGTCCTCTTAGCATCTGCGTCACGTAGAAATCTACTTCACCGTGGTTCCGTGTTATCCACACATCCAGTCTGGGAATTAGGGAAAAAGTCCAGCGCCCTTTCTCTGATATTTCCCACCATCTTTGCCATTCCCGGATGCTGTTTTGACGCTCCTCTTCTTTAGATGCTCCAGCTCCTGTGCTGTGTGTTCGTCGCAATTCACGAGCCATTATGTCAATTGGTGACATGGACGCTATTACCTCTATCGCCACGTCCGACACCGTGCGAAAGCCGCTTGCTACACGCAGCGCGCTTAGCCGGTACGTCGAGCGGATACCCGCAATATACGAGCTCCTTAGTGTTGCTTCAGCCCATACTGGCGCCGCGTAGAGTATGATAGAGGTGATTACCCTGGCTAACAGATTTCGTTTGTTTGCTCGGGGACCGCCTATGTTTGCCATTATGCGGGATAAGGCTCTAGTGACTTTAGCCGCTTTGTCATTTACATTGGCCAGGTGGTCCTTGAAGGTCAGCCTAGCATCAATTAACGCTCCCAAATATCTAATAGAAGGTTGGGAGGTTATGTAGCTATCGCCTACACGAAACGCGAAGACCTCTCGCACTTTCCTCGTGGACAGGAGAACTGCTTCCGTCTTTTCCGCTGCCAACTCCAAGTGTGCTTGGTTAAGCCAGGACCTGACTTTTGCTGTAGCTATACTGCACCGGACTTGCACTTGCTCTATAGTTTTTCCCACGACCACTGGTGCAATGTCGTCAGCGTATCCAATTAGGGTTGCACCTGCGGGTAAGATCATCCTGAGAATCCCGTCATACATCACGTTCCACAATGTAGGACCCAGGACCGAGCCCTGTGGGACACCACACGTGACTCCGTATTGTTTCACGCCACTTGTCGCCCTACGTGCAATATTTGTTACAGCTTGGATCGCATCAACCGTCGATCTACCACGGCGGAATCCATACTGTGCATCAGATAAAGCGTGCCGTGTCTCCATTGTGTCCTGCAGGCGATTGACAATGATACTTTCCAGTATCTTGCCCATAGTGTCGAGCATGCAAAGCGGCCTATACGCGGATGGGAGGTCTGGCTGCTTATTGGGTTTCAGCAGCAAGACAAGCCTCTGTCGTTTCCATATGTTGGGAAAGATTCCTTCGACGAGGCATACTGAGTATATTTTCGCGAATGTTGCCGGATCCGCTTTCATTGCAGCCTTCAGGGCAATGTTAGGGATTCCGTCAGGCCCTGGTGCTTTTTTATCTCCTTGCTTACTCAGCGCCTTTACTATTTCTTGGGTAGTAGCCTCTGGTGCTTCTTCAACGTCTGCGAAGGAGTCGGCAGGTTCTACTGGGTCACAAGTGGGGAAGAGAGTAGCAACAACCTTAGCCATTAACGCTGGGTCGGACGGCTGTGTAGACTTTGGTCCCTTCACTGTGCTCATCACCACTCTGTAGGCCTTGCCCCAGGGGTCAATGTCGCAGCTATCTCGTAACTCCTTGAAACAGTTTCCCTTGCTCACTTTTATTGCTTTATTTAGAAGTTTCCTCAGCGTCCGGAAAGTCTCGCGTAGTTGCTCCCAGTTAGGATGAATTCTACCGCGCTGCGCTTTTCTGCGGGCTTGGTTACAGCGCCTCCTGAGATCAGCTATCTCGTCATTCCACCAATAAGCAGCCTTTCGCAGTGGCATCCGTGTTTTCTTTGGCATCGAGGCATCACATGCTGAATAGATACGTTCTGTAATGCTCTCAGCCATGACATTTGCTCCATCGGCGACAGTTGTACCATCTTCCCATATTTGTAGGAAACAGTCCTTATCGAATACTCGATCCTTCCAACCTTTAGTTTCCACTAGGGATAACTGCCTTCCGCTCGGCTGTGATGCTACTTCGATGATTATTGCACGATGATCGCTATTCGTGTAAAAATTGCCAATTTTCCATGTCGTTTGAGGAGCAATTGAGCTATGCACGAATGTAAGATCGATGACAGAACTTCTTCCACCAACTTCGAATGTGGGCTGTCCATCATTGAATAGTTCCATATTCAGCGTAGCTAGGCATTCCATGAGGATTCTGCCCCGCTGGTTCGTCCATCTACTACCCCACATGGTAGACCAAGCATTAAAGTCACCCACAATGATTGTTGGCGTCTTTGTGCTAGCTTCCGTAACTAACTCCGTCATAAGCCGTTCAAACTGATTTATGTCCAGGCTTGGGGGGGCATAACACGAGAAAAAGTAGATACCGTTTACTTTTACCCAAGTGAAGCCAGAATGAGGAGTCAGTACCTTACTTTGAGGGGCTTTCCCGTCCGTGACCCATATAGCCGCTTTGCAGGATGCGTCTGACGTCCATTCAAGTCCTATCATGTTGCGGTATTGCTCGCATATTAGGACAAGATCGAGACGTTGCTCGAATACCGTTTGTCGCAGCAAGTCTTGGGCTGCCGCACCGTGGTTAAGATTTAGTTGGACGATTTTCATCGCCCTCCTGTGTTCTTAGCCTTAACTGCCCTTTGGTGTTATGAGAAGTGTGTGTGTGTGTTTGTGTATTGTATGTATACAAACAGTGGAAGATGATTATGATGATGATCATAACGATGGGTAAGCAAGCACGTGTTTGTTTGTTTATTATATTTATAATACAATTATAGATTGCTAGATGAATTTGTATTAACAAAAATGCATGATTATATGTAAGTATTATTAGACATTGACTTTTATGCAAAATTCCGTTGATACAAAACCAATAAATAAAGGTCGGTCAGTTGGTCGCTCGGTGATCATGAAGTGTGTGAGATGCTGATGAGAAGACTATACGATATGAGAAGTGTGTGTGTGTTTGTGTCGCATTGGTTCATTGTTTGCATAGGTATGTATACAAACAGTGGAACATGATTATGATGATGATCATAGAGATGGGTAAGCAAGCACGTGTTTGTTTGTTTATTACATTTATAATGCAATTATAGATGGCTAGATGAAATTGTATTCACAAATATGCATGTAAGTATTATTAGACATTGACATTTATGCAAAATTCCGTTCATACAAAACCAATAAATAAAGGTCGGTCAGTAGGTCGATCGGTGATCATGAAGAATGTGAGATGCCGATGAGAAGACTATACGATTTGAGAAGTGTGTGTGTGTGTGTGTGTTTGTGTCGCATTGGTTCATTGTTTGCATAGGTATGTATACAAACAGTGGAAAATGATTGTGATGATGATAATCATAGCGATGGGTAAGCAAGCATGTGTTTCTTTGTTTGTTTGTTTATTATATTCATAATACAATTATCGATTGCTGGACGAATTTGTATTAACAAATATGCATGTATGAATGTATTATTACACATTGACTTTTATGACAAATGCCGTTGATACAAAACCAATATATAAAGGTCGATCAGTTGGTTGATCGCTTGTCTATCGGTTATCATGAAGCATGTGAGATGGATGGATGGTTGATTGGATGAATGTACGTATGGAATGGATAGGTGATAACAAAGTGTGAGAGATAGACTATTTCGGGCGGCGGTAATGGTGGATGATGAGTACCCCGATGATATGATGAAAAAACAT
>JAWNKV010000660.1:0-27579 GCA_035041805.1 Amiota mariae
AGTTAATATTCAGTAAAGACTCGTATTCTTCAACTTTACAACAATATTTTTAAAAATTTCATACCACAGTCATATAAAACCAGCCTAATTATTCCCGTACTAAAACCAAAATCCGATAAAACAGAAATATTCTCATACCGGACTATCTCATTGAATTGCTGCTTAGCAAAGACTCTAGATAAAATTATCGCAAAAAGGATTTGGTGGTTTGTAACAACAAACAACTTACTACATCCTAACCAATTCGGGTTCAAACGTGGGAAATCGGTTGTAGATAGTCTTCTTTTTGCAGACCATCTAATAACCAAATCAATCTCTACTAAAAAACACACATCGATAATCACTCTTGACTTCTCAAAAGCATTTGTCAGGATAGAAGTACATGCAATTATAGGACAATTACAGTCGTGGAAAATGGGACCAAAAATTATTAATTATGTTCAGAATTTTATGAAAAATAGGAAAATTACGGTACGAGTTGGAAATCAAACTTCCAACATATATCCTCTGGAAAATGGCATCCCACAAGGCTCCCCGATATCTATCATACTCTTCCTCATCGCTTATAACAAATTAGCGAATATCATTAGCGTACAAAAAGAAATCCATTTCAGTGCTTTTGCTGATGACTTCTTTCTAATCATAATTTTCAAGAAAAGTAAAAATATCAATTACAATTTAGACAACCTTTTCCGTAATATCGGAAGTTGGTGCTCATTTTCAGGCGCATCTCTGTCACTACAGAAGTGCCAACATTTACACATCTGTCGCAAACATAACTGTTTGTGTCGGATCTCCTGCAACAATATCCAAATTCCTACAGTCTCTTCTGTAAGAATTCTTGGTTTAACTATAAATAATAAATACAGACTGGATTCACACATCAAAACACTTTTACCTTCTTTAGTACATAAACTTAATATACTCGTAATCAAATGCTTAGCTAATTCCAAATTCAATTGCAATACACACACTTTATTAACTTTAACTAAATTCATATTGATTTCAAAAATAGACTTTGGACTATTTATTTATGGATATACTCCAAAATCGACTCTAAACAAATTAAAATCCACATTGAATTCTGCGATTCGCCTATCTTTAGGCGCATTTCGCTCATCGCTCATCACCCATTACCAATATGCTTTATGAGGGAAATATCCCAACAATCGAAATGAAAAGGGATTACTTATAATTAAAAATGTACAAAAACCTTCTTAACTCTGAAGACACCCCAATTTATAAATATATTAAACATTATAAATCACAGAAAACATCCAAACTGACCTCATCTATAACAAAGATTATAAATGTTTGCGAACATAACAACATACCATACTTACCTCAAAAACACCCATTTGACACGAAACCGCATTGGGTTCCTCCAACATTCCTGATAAACACCTCACTCAGAACATACCACAAAACTAACACACCTACCGACGTTTATATGCAACATTTTCTTAGAATAAAATCTAAATTCAATAATCAGATACTTTCATCTACACTGATGGATCATATCAAAATAAAATTGCAACTTATGCCATCACTTCTGAAACAGATGTACTCAATTATAATATTTATTTCTATACTACTATATCACTTCTTATAAAAGCAGCTCCAAAAATTAAAATATTATGGATCTCAAGCCATTCAAATATAAAAGGTAACGAATTAGCTGATCAAACAGCCAAAGCTGCTATATCTAGGCCTTTAATCTTAACCCAGAATATTAATCAGATTGATATAAACAAATATTTAAAAACCGACCTATTTGATACACTAAAAAACAACATAACCAAATGCAACAAATGGTACCAAGACCTTAATAAAGATTCTCTTCATTTAATCGATTACCTAAAAATAATATCTCAAGAAAATATAAACGGAACTGATCAAATTAAATTATTAAGACTTCGTTTAGGGCATACTAAACTTACTCAGCAACATTATATAGACCCCAATATAACATAAACCTGTGCAAATTGTCAATCAAACACCAACGTAAATTTAGAACACATACCTACATTATGCTCCGCAATTACAAATATTAAAAAGAAAATCTTTAACAACACTAATCCTTTAACTGCGCTTAGCAATCCCACAAAAGAAAACATTACCAAAGTATATACATATATACTACTACTAGTAAAAGAAATAAATATAATCCACCAAATATAAATTAATAAATTATATTATTATATTATTATTAATTAGTATAAACCTGTAAATACTTTTAATTCCTGATCCTGTTAACTCTAATTTTCTCTCTATACATATAAAAATAAGATATAAGATAATAACCTTACTAACAAACAAAGCCGAAGGCCTTGTAGCCAGTTGCTTTATTGTAAATTAGTCTTAGTTTTTAAATTAAGCTAATTTGTTAAATAAATAAATAAATAAATATATGTATTAATTGCAATACGATAAATATAAAATTGAATTTATAATAGCATCAAGATCGATTCCTGATCACACTGCAGGCTAGATGTACTGGATGTTGCTGGTTTGGATCAACTATCCCGTCTGCATTATTGTAGTTTATATGTCTCAGACCATATATGGGTGTGAGTAGGGTCATAGATTACTGCTGCAAAATTTCTCCCATTGAGTCAAAGGCCGGTGTTTTATGTTATTCTTATTTATTTTTTGTTTTTGTTTTTTCTTTGTTTTTGTAATTAAATTATTTTAGTTTAAGTCTAATTTTAGTTATTTCAATTTGAACTTTTGTCCTATTTTTAAGTGAAATTGTATTTTTTTTGTTTTTAACTGACAATTATTTTGTCATTGTATAAGTAAATAAATAATCAATCAGTCAGTGACAATAAAAAAATCTATGGTTTTTAAGTATTTTTGATAATGAATCTTTTAAACTATTTCTTACTCTCAATATAGAAATTGTTTCCATGTTGAGCTGTGAACCATTAAATATTGAGATATTGAGTTGCAACATCAATATTTTCAATAGCCACAATCCATTTTTTTGTTCTATTTAGACCAAGATATCACATGATGTTCAGTCAATTCAAAAGTGCTTATTAAACTTGAATAAAACACTCAGAAATTCAATGAAACCTTTTGAAGTACTAAGTACTTATTTGATGAGTCTCTATAATAAAACTTAATTTTTTAATGAAGTATTTTATTTAATTTATAACCAACCCGATCTAATAACATATTGTCTAAAAATTTTATATAGTTCAATTATTAAAATAATTACAAGTTTCTCACTTAAAATGGTAAATGGGAACCAAAGCTCAACAATATATTTTTTTTATTGGGAAATTGTAACCTAAATATCAGAATTAATTTTTGTCAATTAGAAAGACCTGATTTAATGAAATATTTTACTTTTCGAATAAATTTTGGGAATTTTCCCAATTAAATTATTTTATTTTTTAAGACTTTACTTTCAACAAATTCAACTTTTTTTCGCTTGTAGTTAAGGTTTTCGTATGGGTAATTTAATTTTTTAATAAATCAATGAATATTATTGTACCAAAAATAATACTAAGAGTAAATCATAAATATGTTAAGAAAAAATTTTAAAACAAAAAAAAAATTTTTTTTTCTTAATATTTTTTTTGTTTTTAATTGGTTTCTATCTTTTAAATTCAATTTTTGTTCTTCGTTTATTACTCCCTTTTTTTAGAAGGCAGACAAACGAAACGATAATACTATGGAATACCAAAGATTTTATTCTGGGCAGTATTGATATGCATAAAAGCATAAAAATTCATGTATTGGGGTAGAGTCAACTAAATGAACTGAACTGAGTTAAGCTGAACTGAGCTGAAGGAACGAAAGATACGAGTATAAGATACACACAACTGATACAAATACACACTCAAACTCATAGTTTAATACCAATTCTCTAACACTAAACACAAATGCTACAAATTAAGTTAAGTGCTTGATATGTTTAGATGTGTGAGTAGCCCTTTACTACTACTACTACTATTATAACTAGCGACACGGTATTGATACAGTATTTGTGTATCGGTGTATGTGGGTGTGTGTGTGTATCTATGTGTTTAAGATTTTTAACGCTTCATTGCTTGGCTCGATGAAATTTATACATGCTGCAAATGCAATTTGATTTAATTATGGCTTAAACATATTTACAGAGAGCAACAGACCTTCACAACACACTTCCTGTCTGTCATGCATTTTGGTTATTGTACTATAGTATACACAACATACGAGTATATATCTAATACGTATTCGTATCTAACTATATACGTGTGTCATTCTAAATATGTATTGTGTATTGTGTTGTGTTGTATTGTATTGTGTTGTATTTTATATTAAACGCTGCTAGACATGACTTTGTTAAATTACATCAATTTATATTAAATTTCAATATGTCAACTACATGTCTCAAAAACATGCTCTATCCTTTGCTTCTGAGGGGATAACATTGTATTGTATTGTATCTACTATTTTACAGCTCCCTGATATCTGCAATATTTTAAATATTATGTCTGACAATGTATATCTGTAGGTAACTACATATGTAAGTATATGAATGTGTACGTGTCCAAGTTTATAAGGTTATCTCGGTCCATATATTTCGTGGTTGTTTTTAAATAAATGCTATTTTATATATATTTTATTTTATTGTATTTTTGTTGTTAACTTTATCATCATGAAGATAACTAGAATAATAAAAACTACAATAACGAGATACAAACAATAATAATATTGATATCGCTGTCAATAAGTTAAAATAATAACAGCAATAAATAATATTTAAATTCTGTTAGTAGTAGGTTATGTGTGTGTGTAGTAGTACTATATTATTTTCTATATCATAAAAACTTTTTATTGACACAAATAAAATAATAAACACAAAACTCAAAATGGAAAAATGCAATAACAATAACAAAAGAAATGCTTGCAGCTTCAAAGTATCTTAATATGCTGTTCTTTTGTTAACTTTCATTAATTATTTTATGTAGATAATTAAATATGCCATAATATTTTGTATATCTAAAGTATGTGAGTAGTAAAAAAATCAATATTAAATAAACATGAGAAATTGTTCTTATCCCTAAAGTATCAGAATAACTTTAAAAGCAACAAGACCTACACCACAAATAATCATGTACGTTAACATCACATTTGTAAGTGTTGTAGGGCATTAACACCCGCCATAGGTTAACGGGTGTAGCGGCATAACATACGGTGCGGGTAATTAGCGATCACAGCTATTTATGGCATTCATCGAACATCAAATGTGTTCGACTGATAACCTAAGGTATTTGATGTTATGAAATGAGGATAATATTTTAGTCTTCATTGGAGACTCATAAAAGCACATCGTGCTGTTGTAGGTTTATTCCTTAAAAACTAATTGAAATAATTGTAAGTTCCAATTTTTAAATGCATTTTTTTTAGATAATAAAAATTCAAATGAGATCGCAAAAATCAAAAAGCAATTTAGTCTGCCAGGTATTTTTATGTAGTTTCTATCTTAGAATTTTCCCCAAAGTATGCAATAGTTTTATACTTGTTATCTATAACATTTGATATACTACATAAGTATATGCATACATAATTTACACTATTTACACTATAAGTGGCGCTGTACGCAATGATACATAACTGCCAATTGAATTAAAAAAAAAAAAAAAAATGCCGAAATAAATATGGGCTAATTGCCACTTAGCTAAGGCAGTAGTTGATTTTTGCAGTTTAAACAAACTCGTGAAGACCCTTATTATTCAATAAGCGAAATGAGCAATTTAAGCAAACATGTCTACTAGATAAAATAATAAGACCATCATGCCTCTGATCAGTTCTTAAAATGAATGAGATATTTTTTAAAGGTCTTCTGCAAGACTATATGTATTCATAAACTTTCTCGTACATATTAAAAAGAAATCCATATGAGGATAATCTCTATTAAACAGGTTTAACTTTTAAATCCTTTTGGACATAAATGTTCTGCATTCTGTTCTCAAGTGAAGTGAAATTTATCAACTTCCCTACAAAATCTTCAATTAGTCTCTGTGGCAGCTAATACAAGCTAATTTTTATTATTGAATCCATAAAGTATGCTACAACATTGTTATCAAGCACTCGTATACATATCTTTCCCAATTGCCGTGCACTACTTATATTATATTAAATTTTTAATTGGTTTTATTTTATTCTTATTTTATTTCCACTTCGACACTGTTTTTCTATAAAAAAAAAGAAACGATAAAATTAAAATATATAAGATAGGCAATCTTTTATTTGTCGCATAGTTATATCAAATTTTAAAGTCAATGTATATCATGTTGAATTTAAATGTCTCTTATAATATTGTTATTATTATTACAGTAAAATAACTGAAAATATTTGTTAAATCACAAATTGTGGCACTTCAAATGATTAAAATGATAGTAAATTAGTGTTTTGGCAAAAAAAAGCATAAATGGGTTTGATCTTCAAATGAAAAAAACAAAGAAAAAGAAGAAAATATGCTACAGAACATTAAATTACAGATAACTTGACTTTAATTTAATCTTTTTTTCGATTTTTTCGGGTATATACACGTACATATTTAACTTGATGGTGCTCTAGAGAAAATAGTCTAAATGTGTTTTACAGCACAATCTCGATGGCGAATTACATCAATTTCGAGAGATAGAATTATGTAATTTGTTCTACAATATTATAATCAATTATAATTATCCATTAAAGCTACCTATTGACAGTAACGGAATCGACCATGGTCGCAGTCAAAGAAGAAGAAATAAGATACAATAATTCTGCCAGCTTTCCATACACCACAACAAATCGTTATTTCGATTGTATCATTTATTCCAACCAACGTAAATTTGTTTACGATCATTAAAGCTCAATATATATTAATTGCAATACGATAAATATAAAATTGAATTTATAATAGCATCAAGATCGATTCCTGATCACACTGCAGGCTAGATGTACTGGATGTTGCTGGTTTGGATCAACTATCCCGTCTGCATTATTGTAGTTTATATGTCTCAGACCATACATGGGTATGAGTAGGGTCATAGATTACTGCTGCAAAATTTCTCCCATTGAGTCAAAGGCCGGTGTTTTATGTTATTCTTATTTATTTTTTGTTTTTGTTTTTTCTTTGTTTTTGTAATTAAATTATTTTAGTTTAAGTCTAATTTTAGTTATTTCAATTTGAACTTTTGTCCTATTTTTAAGTGAAATTGTATTTTTTTTGTTTTTAACTGACAATTATTTGGTCATTGTATAAGTAAATAAATAATCAATCAGTCAGTGACAATAAAAAAATCTATGGTTTTTAAGTATTTTTGATAATGAATCTTTTAAACTATTTCTTACTCTCAATATAGAAATTGTTTCCATGTTGAGCTGTTAACCATTAAATATTGAGATATTGAGTTGCAACATCAATATTTTCAATAGCCACAATCCATTTTTTTGTTCTATTTAGACCAAGATATCACATGATGTTCAGTCAATTCAAAAGTGCTTATTAAACTTGAATAAAACACTCAGAAATTCAATGAAACCTTTTGAAGTACTAAGTACTTATTTGATGAGTCTCTATAATAAAACTTAATTTTTTAATGAAGTATTTTATTTAATTTATAACCAACCCGATCTAATAACATATTGTCTAAAAATTTTATATAGTTCATTTATTAAAATAATTTCAAGTTTCTCACTTAAAATGGTAAATGGGAACCAAAGCTCAACAATATATATTTTTTTATTGGGAAATTGTAACCTAAATATCAGAATTAATTTTTGTCAATTAGAAAGACCTGATTTAATGAAATATTTTACTTTTCGAATAAATTTTGGGAATTTTCCCAATTAAATTATTTTATTTTTTAAGACTTTACTTTCAACAAATTCAACTTTTTTTTGCTTGTAGTTAAGGTTTTCGTATGGGTAATTTAATTTTTTAATAAATCAATGAATATTATTGTACCAAAAATAATACTAAGAGTAAATAATAAATATGTTAAGAAAAAATTTTAAAACAAAAAAAATTTTTTTTTTTCTTAATATTTTTTTTTTGTTTTTAATTGGTTTCTATCTTTTAAATTCAATTTTTGTTCTTCGTTTATTACTCCAAATGATTAAAATGATAATAAATTAGTGTTTTGGAAAAAAAAGCATCAATGGATTTGATCTTGAAATGTACACATAGTTTAACCCTCAATCGCACACAATGGTCAGACCTGATTTTAAAAGTAAAGAGAATTAAACTACATCCATGGGATTCCATGTTACCCTCAATGGACTATTTTTGAGTGTGTTGGTGGAAAAAAAAATAAAAAAAAATAAGTAAAAGTGTGGGATATGGTCATTTTGAGTTTGTTATCTCAATCTTATACATCATGGTGTTGCTGGACCCCTGTGCAATTCTTTAATTTTTGTATGGAATTTTTTAAATTTTTTTCAACGGATTTTTGACTTTTTTCCACCTCAATTTACCTGAACACACAATGAAAATGACATAAACATATACACTAAGCCACACGCATAAACACATAAAATATACATTACACTAAATAATTACAACCAATATCCCATTTAAATGCCTGATCAGACCATAATGTCCAGAATAAAGGTGCCAAAACTGGTATCCACATAAATGTTAAAAAATGGAAAATAGTACAATACAACTTTTATTGAAGTTTACATATGTATGTATAATATTTACAGTAATAGAAGAAAATCTACTTAACTCAGATCAAAGATAATTGCTTATGTCATTATTATGTATATTTTATGTCAGCAGATGAAGTGAGCTTAGTCTTTTTTATTGAATAAAACTATTGTAAGTACTTAACTTTGAAACTCAATATTCAAATGCAATATTGAAATGCGAGACTAAAAGATAATTTATATTCGGCTCAGTTTAATTTTTTCTATATCTTTATATAAGAAAATGAAACGAAATTTTGAGCGATGAACTCCGTCACTGTTTGACCGATGACCATCAAAATTGGCACATTTATGTATTTTTTCATGGAGAAGGGTTTCATGTTGTGCAAAAAAGAAGTCCAACTCTCGTAAGTTGTCCTATGAACCATATTTTAGCTTTTGCTGATTTACACTGAGTATGAACTTAATAGGTGAAGCACCGATTAATTGCATTTTTTCAGTCATCAATTGAATAACTTGAAAAAAGATATTCCCAAACATCACCAATAATATTAATAGAATCAACTACAATATTCAATTAAAATTTCTGGTACAGTTGCAGAGTACAAATCCATTGAAAGAGTTACAGAAGAAGATCAAGCTGTTAATTAATCTGTCAAATTTCTCAATTCATTGATCCAACTGGAATGCCACCGCACAACCTCATGTTGAAAATTGGCTTACCAATAATGCTCCTTCGGAATCTGAACACGCAATGGAATCAGACTTACCGAGAAAAAAAACTAATGTAGCTTGCTCTAGAGTATTAACTCCAAAAACTCGGATATTTATACACCGAATCATAAATCAAAAAATTATTATTTATCCACTTGCGTTACGCTAAAAAATCATTCATTAACATCACGTCGAGGGGATAGCAACGCGTGCCGGAAAACCTAGTTATATAAAAAAAAGTAAATGCATCTGAATCAAAAAACTAGATACTTTAAATGTAAAGTCAACTAATTGATCACATGTTTGACGAATTTTTTGTATTAAGCTGTAACTTTTATAAGTTAAGGTCGATTTATCTCAAATTTGAAATGGAAAACAACAATATTATAATATTTATGAAAACATTGAAAAAAAAAATAAATTATTTTATATGAAATATAATTTTTTTCAAAGAAAACTGAACAAAAGACAATCAATTAGTTGACTCTTGCGATACTTATGATTTCAATACTCTGTGTATCCTTCTTCTGCCTTATTAATAGCATTAATTCTTATTGGCATACTTTCTACCCCTCTATATAAATGCTGTGTAAGATTTTTCGACAAGCTTTTTGCCTAAAGCGTACTCATACTTGGCAGTCTCCTGGTAGATCGATCAGATCACGTATGTGCTGAACCTAGAGGTGCTCGATTGAGTTAAGATCGGGGGATTGAGGTGGTGACTAACGTACTTCAACATTATTATTTTGAAGCCACTCTTTCGTCACTCTGGCAGTATGTTTGGGATCGTTATTGTGTTGGGGAATTAGGTCTTCAAGATTTTTATCCCAAATTTCCAACAGCTTTTGCATTCATACAACCCCATATCATTAGATTTCCATCAAAAAATTTATGCATTCCTTTAACTTGGCTATATTTAATGGGTTCGATATTTGTTTTCCATGTCCATTGCCTTCCGTCAGAACCAAAGTGCTTAAGTTTGGTCTCATTAGACCAAATAACTTTTGCAAAATCTTCAGTAGTATAGTATTTATAGTTTTCGCAAAATTTAATTTGGGGTAATAGTGGTTATTAAAATTTTTCGCGGCCACGAAACCCCTTTACGCAACATTTTCTTGATTCCTTCGGTTGTTACGGCAAAGTGACGTGTATTTTTAAGATCATTGTTTATTTGTACTGCATTGCCAAGTACGTAAAATTTAATTTGCCGTTGAGTTCGTCTTTGAACCGTCGCATTCAAAGTAGGTTTTCTACCAAGGTGGTTTTTTTCTACCTTCTAACGTCCCATATTCCTTATTTTCGTTACCGATTTGCCTATAAGTCATCTTCAAAACAAATAATCTTTCTATTTATTTAACTTTTTGTAGGTTTAATGCCTCCATATAAAAAATTTAAAATAAAATTGCCTTTTTTGTTAAGTAATAGCCTTTAAATATTCTAACTTAAAAAAAAAAAAAATAATAATAATTCTATAATTTAAGTTCTAATCCAATTTTGATAATATTCAATACAAAACTGCACATTCTTTTAGCGTAACTAAAAAAAATTTAAAACAAAAAATTATGTGATCAAAAAGTTGAAATGAGTCACTGTATGCATAATTTTTAGATACATTAAAATTTTTCCAAAATTAAAAGATAAACTACATTGATTTAAAAGTAAGGAAATTGGAAAATGAATATGAATATGAATATCAAATTCTTACACTAAAAATTTTAAAAACATAGAATTGGACATTTCATCTAATATTAAATAAAACTTACCAAATAAACTCAATTCAAATTTATTTTACAAATAGGTCATTTCACTTTAAAGTTAATTAATTGATTTTAATTTATGAATTTAAGTGATGATTGAATCATTTACCATACTTAATAAACTTTGATAGAATAGAATTGAATTGAATTGAATTGATTGTTTTTTTATTATAACGAAATATGTATGTATTTTTACCGTTCATTGTCAAGTTTTTTTTATTATTGTTTATTTTATCATTAAAAACATATTTTATATGGAAAAGTAAAGGATTTCCAAATAAAAGGAAACTTACTTCAATGAAATACTAAGAAATTGGTTCAGTGTTAGTAAAAGACATAACTTATTTCTCAAGGGCTATGACAGAGTCAGACAGTTAGACTGACAGAAAGATGTAGAAAGAAAGAGATAGAGAGAGAGGGAAAGGAAGAGGCGAGAGACAATATATCAATTCATGAAAATGAGTTTATCTTTTAAGTTAAGTTGTTAGTTACAAATAAAAAATGAAGCCAATCTGACAATATACGTACGTATGGTAGAGGGTATACCATCTGTATTACCTAATATTTGGAAGCAGTCCTATATTATCCCCCTCCACAAAAAAGGCAGCAGCGCTAATATATCAAATTACCGAGGAATAGCTAAGCTTTACGCTATTCCGAAATTGTTTGAACATATTATCACCGATCAGGTGCAGAATTTCGTTCTTTCTTTATTAAGTACTTCAAAGCACGGTTTCACCAAGAAGTGTTCAACTACAACCAACTTATTAGAATTTACTTCGTTGGTTAATTGTAGTTTTTCACAACAACATGAAATGGATTTCATTTACACAGATTTTAGTAAAGCTTTTGACAGTGTTTGTCACTTCGTACTCCTTAAAAAACTGAAATCCTTTGGTTTTCCTCCCAAGTTAGTTAACTGGATACATCCTATCTAACTTCCAGAACCCAAAGAGTTATTTTTAAAACAGCTATACCTAAGACTATTTGTGTAACTTCTGGTGTCGCTCAGGGTAGCCACCTTGGCCCATTATTATTTAATATTTTTATAAATGATTTGCCATCTGCCATAAAGCATTTTAACGTCTTAATGTACGCTGATGATGTTAATGTTAAGTTATGCTTATTTATTTTATCCCCGGTCCAACAAATGTTTCTTCAAGAAGATCTTGATTCCTTATCTCAGTGGTGCTCTAAAAATTATCTTTCGCTTAATTGTGACAAATGTAAAATAATGTCCTTTTACCGCAAAAATTTAAATGTAAAAAGCTACCACATTAATGATCACACTCTAGAATGTGTCACACAATTCAGTGACCTGGGTGTGTTGATGAATCCAAAGCTGCATTTTGGGTCGCATATTTCTTGTATCACATGTAAAGCTAGAGGTGTTTTAGGATACATTAAACGTTGGTCTAAAGAGTTTAATGATCATTACACCACCAAATTATTATTCACTTCATTGGTAAGACCAATACTTGAATATGTTTCATGTGTATGGGATCCACAGTTTAAAAAGTATAGTGATAGTATTGAGTCTGTTCAAAAGCAATTCTTGCTTTTTGCGTCACTTCACTGGGATCCCAATATAAACCTTTCATCTTACCAAAGCCGTCTTAAACTAATCCGCCTCCCGACATTATCCAGTCGCAGAACGACTCTTGGTGTCACATTCTTGCACAATCTAATTGTAGGTAGCATCTTTTCCCCTTCCTTGCTTGGTAGTATTAATTTTAATGTTCCTTCTCGGGTTACTAGGAATTATTCTCCTATACTTGTTGGTACATGTAAGACTACTTATTTGCAGCATGATTCTTTTCGTATTTTATGTCAATCTTACAATCTATACTATGACCTTGTATCTAATTCTATTTCTTCCGATCATCTAAAATCTAATCTCTTAACTCTCCTTAACACATAGTATTATTTTAACTATTTAACTTTATTTAAATTTATCTTTATAGTGCTTTATGATTAGTATAAATGCCTGATGACATTAGGTCTGTAGCCGTATAGTAGTCAATTAATTTCTTTTGCATGTTACTAACCTCCAGTAGTTCAATACCGAAGTGACTTGTGGTCGATACCCAGACTTGTTCGGTTTTTAATGGACCCCAGCTCGCGCGGGTTCTGGGGGGGGGGGGGAAAGTGGCGTGGGATAGAAAGTAGTTTAGTTTAAATAACGATACTTTTAAAGGTAAAAATTTTACTTATCTCCCCTACACTACTACTTGACAAATCGAAATTATTATGGAATTTCTTTTTAATCATTGCAATTGGCGGCCGAGTCGAGAGTCAATACAAAGATGTGTCCTATTTGAGATATTATCCATGATGTCTACCCGTATGTTGGTGGTGGAATCAGGTGACCAAGATGCCACTTGAAATTCTAAATTAATTGGAAAATAATCTCTTCAGGAGAGCAATGTTTCTTCTAACTTTGTTTAGTGCAAATTCATCCTATTGGAATCAGATATATTCAATTACATTTTTCCCCTACTTGTGGCATCAGAAATCTCATCTTCAAAGCAGAAATGCCCAAAGGATTTTGTAGCCAACACAACACACTATGGTAAACAATAAGTTCAAGTCTTATGGTTATGTTTTCAGCAACCAAATTGAATTAGATATTTTCTTTATTCACCATCCCAGATTTTTATATTATACACTTTGTTTTGGCTTATCCGTGGACCATAAAAACAAATCTTTCTCTAATATAAGTTGTGTTGTGATTTAATAATATATGTATAACCCTAAGTGTTCTGCTTGCCGATTAAAAGATAATGCTGGATCTTCTGTGTCATAGTTAGAAACGAATCGCAGTTCATTATAAATTCATTTTGGAAGACTTCTTGGATCGTTTTATCGATTTTCAACTTTAGCTAGAATATCAAAATTTTCCACTAATCAATTTATCATTGCTTGATGAGGAGAAGCAGAATACTTGTAGATTTACTATGCATTATGTTTTTGAGTTATCTCAGAATCAAGAGATTTATGCTTAATACTTGTATGGTATTAAATGAAGTGAAAGTTGTTGTAGTGATACAATATTTGGTATTTTGAAAA
Organism: Amiota mariae; assembly: GCA_035041805.1. Lineage (NCBI taxonomy): Eukaryota > Metazoa > Arthropoda > Insecta > Diptera > Drosophilidae > Amiota > Amiota mariae. Next base: position 14,175 of record JAWNKV010000660.1, read on the forward strand.
GTACTTAAAATTAAAATGGTAAGCCCTGTATATATTTATGTGTGTGTGTGTGTGTGTTTGTGTTTGCGTCCATCTATTTATATATAAATATATATATATATATTGGATATATATTGAATTGTAAATCTATGTTTATGCATATACATTTTATTTTAATAATAATAATAAAATAAAAAGGAGAAATAATAAAATATAACTTAAAGTTATATTTATATGCAATTTCGCATAAGCAAATTCACTTTGCATACAACTTTGCATGTCTGTCTATTTATGTATCTGTAGGTGCATGTGTTTGTGAATGTATTTGTATATGTTTGTGTAGACAGTCAACATGACAGTGAGATAAAAATACTAGAAGGAGCAAGATAAAGATACACACGGACACGGTAGTAAAATGTAATAAATACTTAAAGTAACTTTATCGCTTTCTATGAATAAAATTTCATATACGCACACGCACATGCAAACATACATATAAGCATATTTATATACATAGAAATCTGGATACACATATATGTTGTACACTTCTTTAGGAGGTATGACCAAGTGTCCAACCATTAAGTAACCCAGTAGTAGCAAACACAAAAATCCTTTCCTCTTATTTTCCTCTCTTCTATTTCCTTCTACTCCCTACTCATTATCACCATCATCATCAATATCACATTCATCGCCTTCGTTCGTTGGAGCAATATTGAAATGTTGTCATTGAGCTTGTTCAGTGAATTATGAAATTGAAAACTATTCAGTTTGTAAAAATGAAAAAAAAAAAAAAAACAAATGTATAACAAAAAAAAAAAAAAAAACAAAAAGAGGAAAATCTTTTCCAAAATGTTCACAGACATTTTCTTGTTATTTTATGTTTTTCTAGATTTCTGTTTTTCTTTTCTTGTCTTTCTAAACTTTACACTTATGTGAATATTATCACTTTAACCTGATGTTTGTTACATATACATCGGAATAGCATCAGCAATCTACTTATAATTTATGGCATGATTAGAATCGAAGAATTCTTATTTGTTTTTGCCGCAAGAATACATTACACCATTACATGACACCATAGTAAATCAATTGGAATATAGAATATTAAACATGAATATTGTCACATTTCTAGGTTGCATGGTAAATTAGTCATATTGCATTTATCGTAAATTAAGAAATCGTATTGATAGATCCTATAAGGATTAAAAATTCATAGACACATTACATAAAAATAAAGTAGCTATGCAAAAACCACTAATTTTTATTTTAAATAGCAATTAAATTGTAATTTTAAAATTAGTCCAATTTGCAAATGTTTAAGATAAAAGTTAAATTTTGTGTGAATAAAGCTACACATGAGCTAAAGTTTTAAAAACACATACTTTTTCAGTAATCGAAGTTCATTGATGGAAGCATACGTAGTAGCAAATGGATGTGACTCAAGGGAACCATTCTCTTTATCATTCTGATCAAATCCATATCTACATAGAATAGTATAGTAAAATCTCTAATAGCGGACATCTCCCCTCATCCAGGAAATTTTTAAAACAAAATATATTGTTGTTGAATATTTTTGTAATATGTATTTGTATATTTTGGCAATGATAGTTTTGTGAAAGATGATTTTGTATTATTTCAAAACTTATGAAGTTCATCATAAATCATAAGATGTTGACAACTTAACAAATTTTTCAACCCAAATATGTTGATTTTCGTTAAGTTTTCAATGAATTAAGATTTCTTCACTATAAAAAAATAGAGAACAAATATTACAAACATACTTAACTAGCTTTAAAAAATATTACTCCAATTTGAAATAAATCACTATGAAAATTGTGAAATGCAAGAATGTACACATTGATCTCACAAAAATTTGTACAAAAAACGTGGAATTTAAATACTCTTACATACATACACGTATATGTACAATTTGACAAAGAGAATTATATATTTTGGTTCTATTGTGATTTGCAGCACATATACATACATACATTTTTATTAATACGAACATGCTATACTTCTTTGATATCTTCCCCAGGCCAGAAAATTTCACCCACGGTGGGTGTCCGTCCATGGGAGATTTTGTTGTGGTCATTTCAATTTTTTTAAAGTATTGGGGAAACAACAAAAAAAACGTGTTGTTGAAGAAAGTTATTATTATTTTTTGTCGTTTCCCCAAAACCCTGAAAAAATAACATATGGAACTGGCAGGGTTGTCCCGCGGCCTAAGTCATGTATGAATGCTACACGGTTTTTTATTTTGGATCATTGCTTTTTAACATTGGCAAAAGACTTTTTTTATGCGTTTGTGCCAACGCACCACGTCTTCTTCCCTTGCGGCTCCGGGAACCAAGAAGGCTGGACTACCCTACTGTATGGGATTTTCGGTGCACGCTTCCATAAAAAAATGACTAAACACATGAAGTTTATATAAATTTCGGTATGGCCAACGTAAGAGTTTTTCGTTCGTTCGTTCGGGTTTTTGTTTTGTGTTTTTTTTTAGTTCCCTCTACTTTTGTAAACAAAAATAGACTTTCTCTTGCATAAAACATTTTTATTAAAATTATTTGTATTATTTTCATTTAAATATTTTTTAACTTTGTTTTTTTTTTTTTTTTTTTGTTGTAGGTATTGTTATTGTTTTATGGTCATATCTCTGTGCCCAAACTTTAATATTCTTATTATACATAGTGAGTCGAATAGAGAATTTTATTTTAATTGAAATAAAACAAATATGCTTTTGTGCTTTTGAATAATTCATGCAGCCAATGATTTGTGAAAATTTTCCAAAAGTCTCAATGTTCTCCTATTTTTGGTCAACTGATTTAAATTTTAACCATATTTTTAGCTAATTGAACTGTAAAAACACTTGTAAAAGCAATTTATTTATCTGAAATTGGTAAGCCGTTTCATGCTTATTTACATGCAATTAATTGGATATTTTTTACAATAATTAATTGTTCAAAGCGTTCAAGGAGGCATGTTCATTTTAAGTTGGTTATGAAAGTTAATTTTTTTTTTTATAATTTTACAATAAATCGAAACACTTTGTTTAATCAAAATTGCCTTTTAATGCATATGAACTGTATCCACATGAATAGTATTGGTAATTGACTTGTGCCTATTATTTACTTATTTATTTTTAATAGAAATGTGTTAATGTGATTATTTCCAAGCAGAATATTTTAGGTGATTTGTCTTTTGACAGCATATTAAAACTATTTCAAAATGGATTTACTGCCTCCCTCTCTTCAAATTTAATCAAGAGTTTTTTCTCAATAAAACAAAATATATTCAATATATTGTCACTTTACTAATAGTATTGTATTTTTATTTGATTTACAAGCTTTTCCTATTTTAACTATTTTCTTTTACTATTTTAGCACTTCCAATTACTCTTTTTATATTTTTTTATTTTAGAATAGATTTTATGTAGTACGAGGGTAGTTTAATAAGCATTATTTTTTGCGTAAAATCACCAAAACAAATGCTTGATAGATTCTATGAGAACTCTGCATAGTTGTTTGCGAAATTTCGTTTGTCATGGTCCTAAGAGCACAAGTGACACAGAACGTTCAGGTCGCCCAAAAGTGGTCGTCATGCAAGAAATTGTCAATAAAATCTATTAAATTATATTGGACGATCGAAGAATTAAAGTTCGCGAGTTTTGCTAAGACTAAAAGCATCTCAATTAAGTGGATACATCTCATTTTGCATGAATATTTAGACGTTAAGAATCTATTGCCCAACAAGGTCATGACAACAGTTTTTCTTTTGGGATGTACGTGGAGCCTTGAAAATGGTAAAATGATCAACGGAGATTTTTTTCATAGCTATTAGACGGATTCGACATTGATTTAAAGCCAAACCGACCATATTTGGAGATGAGAAATGTGCTTTTCCACCATGATAATGCATGGATGCATACGTGTGTAATTGCTATGGCAAGAATCCAAAAAATTTCTCTACAAACTGATTCATCATGCAGCACATTTTCCAAATAAATTACTTTTTGCAAAAAAAATATCTATTATTTAAAAACACACTGACTTATCAAACTGCCCTCGTATCTTTCTCAAATGTTTTAGCACGCGAAAATCCACTAAGAGCATAGCATTTCGTTTCTGAGATTTCTACAGTTTGCCATGGTTTTGGTGGCGCCTTTCATCGCCATCATCAAAATCATCTTAGTTTTATCTTTTTCTTTTGCTTTTGTCCATTTTACTTTGGTTTATGTCAATTGAACTAAAAGTTGTTTACAATACAAAAATTTCTCCACTCTGCCCCCTTTGATTTAATAACGTGCTCTACCAATCCACCCATGACTATAAAATCTACCATAAGAACCTATTACTCTCTTTATACTACTAGTTCTTAAATTCTTACGAATTGCAGCAGCTGCTCACAAATTTTCTTCACTTTCATTAAATTCGCACTTCATTTATGTTTTTTGGTTGCAAGGAGGACGACGATGATATCCTTTTTTTCAGTTCTTGCTTTTGAGTTTGGAAATTCATTTTGCTTTTGAGTTTATTTATCTTCTTGTTTTCTGTTATTGTTGTTGTTTTTAGTTTCTTCGTTTGTCGGAATTAGAATCTATTGAATTATTGTATTACATACTATAAGTCGATTTAGCATAAGATAACATATATTAAGTACATGTGGCTTGGTTCTCTTCACTAAGTATGTACTACATTTGTGTGTGAATTTATATTATGAATTTAAATTAACAATGAATTTTATAAATGAACTTTCTTCATTCATTTATTTCAATTTATTTGTAGATGCCTTACAACACTTTTCATTGCTCAAACACAATTCACAGCATGCATTTTCGAGTTCAATGTTTTTTCTTTTGCTGTAATTTTTGCTTTAAACATTTTCTTTATCACTAGTTCAAATTCTCATTTCAAATTTTAATCAAGCAAAATTCAAGTCAAAACAAAAGATTTCTTTTTTTATTTTTTGGTATTGAAAACAAAAAACAACAGAAAGAAAAATTGAATTTCAATGGAATTCCAAGAGCGTTGCATGGAATTTGTGTACCCTGTACCTATACTTCATCGACTCAGTTTGTAATGAACGTAAATTTGTGCTTCCTTTATCCTAAAACCCAGCTTATTTTTACTTAGAACAATTAAAATATAAATTAAATATCACATTTACAAATGCACAAAAGACACGTACTCGTATGTTAACTCATTACTGCTTATGATATTTTTTTTCTTGATTTAATATTGTCATCCGATAATCTTGACTTTCTTTTTCATATCTTTTGGGTACACAAAATGGTCAACAATTTTTTTAATAAATTTTGTTATTGGTTGCTTGTTCTTTTAACAATTTGAACTTTCCCATTTAACACTTTCACGCTGATTTCTTTTGATCATATCATATTTTTCCCATTTTCTCATTATCTATCTACGTAGTATTGAACTGCTTTGCTTATTGAAGCAATTCTTCATTTCCTACTCAATCTTAACGCTAATGATCCTTATCAGTTTTATTACTATTCGCTACATTTAGTGTCATGATTCGCACATGATTTTTTATAACTCAATTTCAAGAGGACTACGCGCACTGCTAGCTACACATACATATACACCAAGAGAGAAGATATAAAATTAGAAGTCAAACACTGAAAACTGAAACTTAAATTTAGGCAATGAGGATTCTTCCAATTGCTGCCAAAAAGAAAAGAGTAAGAATGAAGAAAAACAAAAAAATGGCGTGCATTAAATAAGGAAAATAAGAAGAAAGGAATAAAACAAAATGAATTTCGGTAAGAAAAACTCGCAACATCAACAGAAAATAAAGGAAATTTTTACGCAGAGCTTTGACCTAATCTCTTGTCCGTGTATGTGTGTGTGTGAGTATCTGCTTCTGGTTCTCCAATAATCTCTCCTATAATTCTTTATCTACCTCTTGCCGTCTGCTGCAGCATACTAATGTCATTACATTTATTATTATGTTCTTACATTTCGTTTTAGTGCCACACATACACAATCACACATTGTAAGACATACACATACACATACACACACAAACATAAATAGATAGATAGATAGATAGATAGATAGATAGATAGATAGATAGATAGATAGATAGATAGATAGATAGATAGATAGATAGATAGATAGATAGATAGATAGATAGATAGATAGATAGATAGATAGATAGATAGATAGATAGATAGATAGATAGATAGATAGATAGATAGATAGATAGATAGATAGATAGATAGATAGATAGATAGATAGATAGATAGATAGATAGATAGATAGATAGATAGATAGATAGATAGATAGATAGATAGATAGATAGATAGATAGATAGATAGATAGATAGATAGATAGATAGATAGATAGATAGATAGATAGATAGATAGATAGATAGATAGATAGATAGATAGATAGATAAATAAATAAATAAATAAATAAATAGAATAAATGAAATAAATAGAATAAATAGAATAGAATAAATAAATAGAATAGAATAGAATAAATAAATAGAATAGATAGATATAGATAGAATAGATAGATAGATAAATAGATAGATAGATAAATAGATAGATAAATGAAATAAATAAATAGAATAGAATAAATAGAATAAATAAATGAAATAAATAAATAAATAGAATAAATGAAATAAATGAAATAAATGAAATAAATAGATAGATAGATAAATAGATAGATAGATAGAATAGATAGATAGATAAATAGATAGATAGAATAGAATAAATAGAATAGAATAAATAGAATAAATAAATAAATAAATAAATAAATAAATAAATAAATAAATAAATAAATAAATAAATAAATAGATAGATAGATAAATAGATAGATAGATAAATAGATAGATAGATAAATAGATAGATAAATAAATAAATAAATAAATAAATAAATAAATAAATAAATAAATAAATAGATAGATAGATAGATAGATAGATAGATAGATAGATAGATAGATAGATAGATAGATAGATAGATAGATAGATAGATAGATAGATAGATAGATAGATAGATAGATAGATAGATAGATAGTATAGATAGATAGATAGATAGATAGATAGATAGATAGATAGATAGATAGATAGATAGTATAGATAGATAGATAGATAGATAGATAGATAGATAGATAGATAGATAGATAGATAGATAGATAGATAGATAGATAGATAGATAGATAGATAGATATAATAGATAAATAGATAAATAGATAAATAGATAGATAAATAGATAGATAAATAAATAAATAGATATGATAGATAAATAGATAGATAGATAGATAGATAGATAGATATAATATGATAGATAGATAAATATAATAAATAAATAGATAAATAGATATAATATAATAGATAAATAGATAAATAGATAAATAGATAAATAGATAAATAGATAAATAGATAGATAGATAAATAGATAGATATGATATAATAGATAGATATGATATAATAGATAGAATAAATAAATAGAATAATCAATCAAATAAATAAATAAATAAATAAATAAAATAGATATAATAAATAAATAAATGAGATAGAATAAATAAATAAATAAATAGATAGATAGATAGATAGATAGATAGATAGATAGATAGATAGATAGATAGATAGATAGATAGATAGATAGATAGATAGATAGATAGATAGATAGATAGATAGATAGATAGATAGATAGATAGATAGATAGATAGATAGATAGATAGATAGATAGATAGATAGATAGATAGATAGATAGATAGATAGATAGATAGATAGATAGATAGATAGATAGATAGATAGATAGATAGATAGATAGATAGATAGATAGATAGATAGATAGATAGATAGATAGATAGATAGATAGATAGATAGATAGATAGATAGATAGATAGATAGATAGATAGATAGATAGATAGATAGATAGATAGATAGATAGATAGATAGATAGATAGATAGATAGATAGATAGATAGATAGATAGATAGATAGATAGATAGATAGATAGATAGATAGATAGATAGATAGATAGATAGATAGATAGATAGATAGATAGATAGATAGATAGATAGATAGATAGATAGATAGATAGATAGATAGATAGATAGATAGATAGATAGATAGATAGATAGATAGATAGATAGATAGACAAACAAACAACCGACAAACGAGATGCATATGCAGTTCAAGTCAATTTCGTTGCGTCAACTCGCACATTAAGCAAATCTGAAATACTCGCTGTACTTTTCGATTTTTCAAAAATTTTGTTCTCGCGACTTTAGCTTTGCAAGTAAAAGTGAGTTTTATTCAACATTATACATATTCTCGTTCCTATATAAGTATATCTAGATACCAGAATGTGTACGTATGATGTTAAGCTACTTGTACTTATATTACAAAAGTTTTCATTTGGCTCATTGCACACTGCAACAAAATTAAAAAAATAAAACACAAAATATCAGATTGGCAACAAAATCATTATGGTTCTTAATTTAAGGGGTTTTCCAAAAGTTTTCTTTTAATAAACATTCGTGTAATTAATGTTAATGGCCGTTTGGCTCGATGATCTTCTACCATCTGTCGGGCAACTTCTTCTTATCATTCTCTGAAAGAACCTTGCTAACATAAGATGTAAAATAAGGAGAAATTGGAAGATCTTGGCTATATGGTGACTGTGGGAATGAATTCCAAGCCATACACTGTAAAAGTTGTTGGAAAATTATCTAACTTACTCTTATCGTTACTTTAACTGATTATCTCTATCACATAAGCTTCCTAAAATTCAACTCAAATAGTCCACCTTTTCGTGATATTATACTATATTGTAAGGTCCATAGATTTAAAATAATTAGTAAGGCAGCCAGTCAGTCTCTTGTGCACAATAACAGAATAGAAATAACTTCAGTTAATCAATCAGCTTTAAGTTTACTTCAAATATTTTGTTTGTTTGTTCTAAGGTTTATGATAAGTTTTAAATGCATATCATTACACTGTGCATCTTTATTTCATTCTTGAGGTTTTAAGTAAATCTATTTTTGTATGTGATTTTTATCTGCATATGCAGAATGAGTCTTTGCCGCCAAAAATGGCAACTATGGCAACTATGAATCTGCAGCTACAATACTGACGACCTCTTTGAGCGATATTCAAGTCCTGTTACGTTGGTCTGTTAAAGTTTCAATGGGCTTAGTTCAGTTTAGGTTGGTTTAGTTTGGTGTGGTTTGAATTACTATGCTTCCTTTTTCATCTTATACTATTTCTTCATATCTTTCTTCTTGTATACTTCTGAGTAAAGAAGAGAAGTTTAGTTATGCCTTTTGCTCCATTAGTTTGCAGTTTTTGCCTTTGGTATATCTATTTGTCTATTCTGTTTTGTTCTGTTCTGTTCTATTCTATTCTATTCTATTCTATTATATTCTATTCTATTCTATTCTATTCTATTCTATTCTATTCTATTCTATTCTATTCTATTCTATTCTATTCTATTCTATTCTATTCTATTCTATTCTATTCTATTCTATTCTATTCTATTCTATTCTATTCTATTCTATTCTATTCTATTCTATTCTATTCTATTCTATTCTATTCTATTCTATTCTATTCTATTCTATTCTATTCTATTCTATTCTATTCTATTCTATTCTATTCTATTCTATTCTATTCTATTCTATTCTATTCTATTCTATTCTATTCTATTCTATTCTATTCTATTCTATTCTATTCTATTCTATTCTATTCTATTCTATTCTATTCTATTCTATTCTATTCTATTATATTCAATGCGTTGTTTGTCTCTCTTAAATGCTACTTTGGTGTGGCTACATACTACTTATCTACCTCAATCCCTTCTATGTAGTTTGTAGATTTGTTAGTCCTCGTAGTACTATATCTGGCAGTTAGATTGCTTTAGACATCCTTTTGAATTCTTTTGCATAGCTCACTCACTTGTTACTTGCTAGGATTCTATTTCCATCTCCAACCCATATCTAAACACAATAATGTCATTATAGTTGGCTAAATTCAATAGAATAATATTGGTTAGTATGCAAGGCTTTCACTATACAAACATACACGGTCACCTCTCCCTGTGTTGCTTTCGCTTTGAAAACCAACAGTTGGCCTCTCTAATGTTCATCATCATCCTTATACTGACTCTATTTCTATACAAATCTATGTAAGATCGTGGTGTATCCCAAAAGTATTCAACCTGCGACAAAATGTTGGAAAGACCTCTGGGGGCGTACGAGCAAAACATTGAACTTTCCGCCGGAGTGAGTGAATGCAAGTCAAAATCTTTTCGGACACTCCTCGTATATGGGCATATAGAATATATGAAATATGTACATACTTATATTTGTGTGACTGTGTGCTTTCTTACTTAGTCGGTTGGTTGCTGGTCGGTGGTCGTTGGCTAGACGTTGTTCTTGGCTATAAATGAATTATGCGACATTTACTCAAAATTGCTTCCTAATGCACAACATCCGGAAGAACGGAGATAGTTGAGCAGGAAAGGAATGAAGAGACCGGAGAGGAACAATAAAAAGAGCAGTAAAATCTCAGTCTAAATGTCGACTCAACAGTCCAAACGATGCTTGTGCCATCAACTAAACTCGCTCATCTTTCAGGCAGACGCTGGCCACTGGCATACAGCCGTGAGGACAAAAAGGAATAGACGAGTCTAGAGTCATAGGAAATGAAATAAAGAATGGGTGACCTACTACTATACTATGCCTGCTCTGCTAGTAAGTACAATTGCTTGACTGCCTGCCTGACTGCAACAACTTCCGTTGCTGTCTCCTGCCATAAACATATCCTGTGCTCATCTACTTATGAAGTCTACTACAATTGCAACAACACGTGTACATATACCTTATACATACATAAACACTTATGATTTCCCTTCCTCTCCCCTAATCTCCTTCTCCACCCATATCTCTTTCTCTATGTGTACGTGTACATATCTTTGGCTTAGAATTCTAATAGAATCGCCAATTTCATTTTGAGCGTCTAATAAATTTTGCCTGCCTTCGCTTTTCTTGCTTTCTTGGTTTTTTCCTGTTCTCCTTATTCATTCATCTTCAGTTTATTTTCTCTTTATATTCAGTTTTTCTATTCATTTTCTTTATTTCAGTCAGTGTGTTGTTTTCTGTTTTTTGTTCTGATTGTAAGTAGTATCTCATCTCTTTGGTAAACTCGAAATCGTTTAGCAAACCACTTGCCATTTGCCACAGAATCTGTCTGAGAATGTCTTTCTTTTTTTCTTTCTATCACGCCCTGCTAGAACCCCTCCAGACCGTCATGGACCGCCCTATTGTATATACTTTTTATCACTAGAGTTACCACATGCATGCAACATTTAGTAAAACACTTAAAGTTTTTTTTTTGTTTTTTTTCTTTTATTTTTTGTACACTCCCCATATTTTGTAGCTACAGTCGTCCCAGCAATCTCTTCTTTATCCTTTTCTTTTTTGTTTTGGTATTTATTTTTGGGTTTTTGTTTCCTTAATGTGTTTTTTTTTTTTTTTTTGTTTTTGTTGAGGGTTTTTGATTTATGGCGGTACTTTCAATTGTTTCTATTGCAACGATTTGGTTTTCAAAATTTCACATTCCAACAAACCTTTTGAAATGTCCTCATGTTCCCATACTACAATATTAGTACAGGAGATACACGCTAACTCACTAGACTGGTTTACTTAATCACTTACTTGTTGCGAGTGGTCCACACTTGGCTTCATCCTTGAATGTGCAAAACTTTTGCAAATCATCAAAGTAGAGACCCGATGGGCAACGATTCAAATATGGAAAACCATCGACACACTACAAAATAAAGAAATTAATAAGTGAATCTGTAAGTATGCGAAGGATTTATTTGGGTTTTATTGATCTCATTGATCATTTTAACTCTTAACACATTGTGCCAACATACCTGATAGAAACGACGACAAGTCACTGGATCCGCATAGTTTCCATTTCCAATGGCTGATGGACATTGAAATTCATCTTTTTCCTTGCCTTGTGCTATGAAATGAAAGAAAAACAAAAATTAGTTTGGAAGGTTATTTTTAATTTCTATATGGTAAATGTATAATTTTAGTTAAGTTACAATAAAATTCCCAAAAATAAACATAATTTAAAGTAACAGTACTTTGTCATGATGTACACTATCAATTTTTAATTTATGCAGGTTTGTTAATTCTTCGATTCTAATAGTGCCTAGTGGAATTATCACTTATCGAATGTTTTAAGGAAATCTACATAAGATTTATTTATCAGGTTGCATAGCTAGAAACTTATCTACCGTTCCGAAAAAACTTTGTATGGTAATAGATTTTCCTTAAACTAAACAAAACAAGGTTTTTGTGAAAGTTTTTTACATTTTCAATTCGAAATTCAAATTCTTCCATTGAAATAATGCCATAATATGAAACACAGGGTGGCAAATAGAACGTGCATATTGCGTCATCTTTTTTTCGCGGGGTAAACAGTGCGCGGGAGGGGGAGCCTAGCGTGGTTAGCTAGTGGCACTCGTTGAGTTTTAGTAGCCATGAGTCACTTCGACGGGAAGCGTCGCGCTTTTTGTGTTCGCACGTTTTACGAGAACGGTCGTTCATACATCTCTACAAGGCGACTGTATTATTCTGAGTATGGATTAACACACATTAATGAAGCTCCGAGAGCAAATTTAATTAAAATATGGATAAAGCGATTTGAAGAGACCGGATCCACGTTTAAACCACCAGCAATAGATCGGCCAAGAACGTCTAGGACCACAGACAATATTGAAAGGGTAAAGGAGACGGTACGAAAAAATCCGCAAGTGTCTACTCGGAAGCGATCGGCGGCTTTAAACTTGTCGCTACGAAGTTTACAGCGAATTTTAAAGTTGGATCTTAAACTGCATCCTTATAAGCTCCAGTTAACACAGGAATTAAAAGAGTCCGACTTCGGAGCAAGGTTGGCATTTGCTGAAGAAATGCTTAATCGATTTTCCACTTTTGACAACATCCTTTTTTCTGACGAGGCTCATTCCATTTGAATGGGTTCGTAAACCGACAAAATTGTCGTTATTGGAACGACGAGAATCCAAAAATGAAACATCAAAAACCACTGCATAGTCCAAAAGAAACGGTAACGGCAGCAATCTCCCTTCTTCTTTGAAGATTCACGAGGACGAAACATCACCGTTAACACCGACCGCTATGTTGCGATGTTAGAGGGATATTTGACTCCAGAACTGGCGAGATCAAGAATAGCGAATATGAGGCCTTGGTTCCAACAAGACGTAGCAACATGTCACACATCAAATGACTCTATGGCGGTTGTGAGACAGATGTTTCCTGCAAGACTAATTTTCAAAAGAGGTGATATCCCTTGGCCCTCACGTAGCCCTGACTTGACGCCTCTTGTTTTTTTTTTTTGTGGGGATACCTCAAACATAAAGTCT
>JAWNKV010000661.1:0-121696 GCA_035041805.1 Amiota mariae
ACATCGTCCGTCATTACCTGCCGCCAGCATTGTCTTACGAACTTGTCGTAATTTTTCTCCTTTATCTCCGTCAGTTCTTTCACCTAAATTATGGTAAAAAAAAAAAAATTATACCCATTTCTTACTTGCACAAAACAGTACATACGAATTTGTTCATCGCGTCCTCCACCTTGATGGTTTCCTCAAAGATGAGAAGCTCATCCAGCGTCGCAAATAGCTCCATCGGCAAATGCTTTGGTGGTGGATGGAGCTCTCCACACAATTTAGCCTTGATGGAAGCCATTTCATTTCGGATTGAAATGGTTTCCGCCGTGAGCCTATTGAGTTTCGCAAGTATTTGTAATTGCTGTTCATTCATTCTTCGCATGAAGCTGAGGGTTTCTACAAAAGTAATGAATTCTTTTTAATGATTGTTAATGTGAAAAAGTTTTTATATTATAATACCTGTTGATTCCTTGTTGTTAGTCATTACTGTTCAGGTTGATTTGTCCGCTCGGATCCACGTTGAATAATTGAGTGTAGTTCATTGTTAATCTATTAGTAATAAATGAGTGGAAAGTAAATGTCCGTATGTACTTGTATATGGGAAAAATGACATATTTTGCCAGAAATTTGTTCAATAGCATGTTCCGATGTACTAGGGTCATAAACTCTATTTTTCGAACAAAATATACCAACAAGGGTGGAGTCAATGGGATATGTGAAAAAGGGCTGAAGGTCACCAATAAGTCGGCTGTATAATGTGTCTCTTTTGATGTGAATAATTTTGTAAATATAATATGAATTGTTTTGTTTAATGAAGTAGAAGCAATTGGCTTCACTTAAGTCGAAAAACAAGTTTTAATATGATATTTTTTTGTTTTCACCATTAAAATCCAATTTTTCGTTATTGCATATCACATTTAAAACACTATGTTCGACAATGCGATTGTGTAACTGCTCCAAGACACAATTACTATTCTTCACCATATTTTTCAATTGCCCTAGGAAATTTTCATATGGGAAAGACCCAAAGGTTAGTGCTTGTTAACTTAAATGTGTTATGCAATGAAAATTGAAGGTGAGCATTGAAAACATATATAATGTTGGGACCTCCCTCACAAAGTTATTTAACAAATTACTGGCGAGAACATTCTTGGTGATGCAATACTCCTCATGCAGGAGGAGTCTCATTCCTAAGCTCAATAGTAGGAAATTGTTATATCTCGCAGAATCCAGAACGCCTTTCAACACTATTGGCCCCACAAAGAGAAGAAAAGTTCACAGCTCAGTTGCTTTATACCTCTCAAGGTCATCGAGTGATCTTGGCTTCCTTTTGAACTCAATTGGAATGTATTGTTTCAAAGAAACTTAGCTGCTACTTATAATTTTTATGAAATGCCGACTTAAGGAAAATTGATGACCTTTAGTTCTAACCAAAGCCACTAGTAAGGTTTTCATTACGCCAAGGCAAACAACATGCATATAATCATATGGGAATTGAATGACCATATCAATAGGCAAATTTTCTAAAATAATCTTGCTTTGTATATTATGGTGCTGCGGTTGTAAGCGATCCCTAAAACTTTGATTGGTTCGTTGAAGGTTATTCGATGTTCTAAAGAGCATTCGTCTTTGAAAATATTCATCCTTCTGAACACATTGATTACAGGAGTAAAAGCCGGAATGATATTTCACGCCTAAAATAAATGCGCGGGCGGGTGCATCACAGATGATTGCTCGCACACATATTTCAAAATTTGTATTTTGAAATATCATACCCTCCGTAATCAAATCATGCAATTCGAGTACGAATTGCTCCAAGTATATATTAGGATCTCGAGGTTTCGAGTTACCAACATACAACCCAGCTACCAATATTGGCTTTGTGTCATTTACATTAATTAAGATGGGCCATGTTTGTTTTAGAGAACTTTTAAACAAAGGCAGACCATCAACATTTATGTTCAGACATATGGTGCCACTTTTGCAATCGCAATTACATAGAAAATCTGTCAAAGCGTCTTTCACTCCATAATGCACATATTCACTTGGCGCAACAACTCGCTTTACAATGTGTCTTGGCGTACTCTTTAAAGTCCGAGCATCTTTCGGCAAATCGGAAATTTTCTCAGACAACAAGAGAGAAGCAAATAGTTAGCCGCCCTTCTACTGATGTTATTTGCGGACAACCACTGCGCTAAGCGCATATTGAAAAGACTTAACTTTTTTGTCAGTAAGGAATGCGGTAGCGTCATCGTTCTGTAGCCCAACGAAGTCTGTATTCAAGTCTGATTCAGTATTGTCTATATTTAAGTCTGATTCAGTAATGTCGTCTGTAGTAAACTCATTATTAATAGTAGCTCTTGCAAACGTGGCGAGCTTCACAAAGGTATCGACGGCTTTTCCTTTTGTAAGGCATGTTTTAAAAGTGCAAGGGGAACTTCCTTTGCAGAAATGTACGTTCATTTAAAAATTAAAAAAATAAAAAAATATATTGTATCTAGAGATCGGTTTTCATAACGAAATTATTTTGAAATTGCACCATTTTTGGTACAAAGTGAAAATTACGCTTGTAGGCTGAAATATTTGCGATAAGATCGAAATTAAAATAAGGAAACATCAAGTATCAATTGAAACAACAATGTAAATAGAATAGGTAATCACAAGGGAGACAACAAACATGCCAACAATTTTTATTTCTTTTGCCTAAAAAAAAATATTTTGTTTTTTAAAATATGCACAACAAATGTTTGAAAACACAAATAATTTTTTTTTTTATTCGCAGCACAATAAACAACATTAATTTAATTATATACTCACGTTTTTTTGTTGAAATGTACACGTAATTAATGGAAAGGTATAACTTTGTTGGGGAGATTCACTTTTTTTTTTTTTAACACACTTCTTTCACTGAACAACTGAACAATTAAAATTGTGGTTGGGAAACAATGCAAAATCCAATAGCAAAAATAACAGCAGAACAAATATCGAAAATTTTGTTGCTTTGTCGCGTACCGTTTTGCGTCTCTCTCAGGGGCATACACGGAACAATTTTTCGTGGGGGGTTTAATGACCAAGTCTCTACCTATTGTGGTTCATGAGATACAGAATCGGAAAAACGTGACAATTTAAAATTTTTTGACCACAAATTTTACACTAAAGAAGTTTCACTTCCAAAATCTTGCAATTTTTATTCACATTTGGAGGGGGAGTTTGCACCCCAAACCCCCCTCTGCGTACGAGCATGGTCACTCTTTGTTTACTTTTTGTTATTGATCATTTTTATGTCCGCGAAACTATCATTTACGAGCACGTTTATGATAGTTGAGCGTACATTAAGCGGACGTTATACATTTTGTTTTTGTCTTGTGTTCAAAAGAAACTGTATTTCGTCTCGCTCGTCTCGTTTGTTTTTTTTTATCATTTTTATGTCCGCAGAACTAGTTGAGCGCATGTTAAACAGAAATCGGTTTTTTGTCCGCAAAACGCTCATTTCTGAGCTCGTTTGCGATAGTTTACGCGGACGTCCGCTCAAAAACGGATGCTTGGTCCACTGTGCAGCCTTTCGTTTTCTACATACGCAGTCAGCAGCAGTGACTTTCTCAAAAGTAAGGTGCTCGCAGCGAGCAAGCAAGTAATTTCTTATCTCTTTTTCCCTTTGCATTTTGCTTTCTACTGTTTATTTTACGAAGCAAGTCAGCAGCAATATTCATATATACTAGCAGCAGAGTTTGGCTGTTTGGTTGTGCTTATGCTTGCTTGCTGTTTGTTTACTATTACTGCTGTTTCGTTTACTATTTCTGCTGATTCATTTATTATTTGTGCTGTTTCGTTGGACTATTTCGGCTGCTTCGTTCGACTATTTCGGCTGCTTCATTCGACTATTTCAGCTGCTTCATTCAACTATTTCGGCTGCTTCGTTCGACTATTTCGGCTGATTAGTTCGACTATTTCAACTGTTTCGTTTGACTATTTCTGGGCAGAGCAGCGTTCGATTTAGCTGTACAAGCAATAATTTCATTGCTGGTTCGTTTACTATTTCTGCTGTTTCGTTTTCTATTTCTGGGCAGAACAGAAGCAGCGTTCGAAAATTTCTTGCGCAACAAATATTGTTTTGTTAAATAAGTAGATGGGCATTATTTATTTATTTATTTTTTTTATTTCTAATATGGCAACTCATTGAAGAACGAAAAAAGTTAAAGGCTCAGCTTAACGTAGTCGCTATATCTGAACGAAACCAAACACTTGATGCCTACAACACAATAAACAGACAAATAAGACGCTCTATAAAAAGCGATAAGAGACTATATACTGAAAATATAGTCGGTGAAGCAGAAAATGCAGCAAACTGTAATAACTTGCGAGGTGTTTATGCAGTCATCAAAAAGTTAACGAATACTAAGCCGAACATTCCTCCAATCAAGGAAAGCGATGGAAATACATTAACTTCAGAAAACGACCAGTTAAACCGATGGAAAGAATTCTTTGAAGACAGCACATTAGAAAATACAGAGGCACCTGCACGTGCAGACAGCGTTCGACGCAGAAATCCATATAGGAGTATCTCTACCGAGCCACCTTCTGTTCAAGAGATCTGTGAAGCAACAGGAAAGCTCAAAAAGAATAAATTCCCTAGGCCAGATGAGCTTCCAGCTGAACTTTTAAAATATGGCTCTATCACCATCGCACGCGCACTATATCCGTTAATACACTCGGCATTGACATCCTCCACCGTTCCGGACGGCTGGAAAGAAGGAGTCATCATTACTATACCAAAAAAAAGGTGACCTCAGCCAGTGTAAAAACTGGCGAGGAAATACTTTGCTAAACTGTATTCTGAAAATTTTGGCATTTATCATCTTGGGTACAATATCCCCCATTCTGAACACCCAACTCCGGAGAAAACAAAATAGTTCCAGACCGAACTGATCCTGTGTAGATCATATAAACACGCTCCGTATAATCATAGAGCAGTCGGTTGAATTTCAATCGTCCATATACCTTCTCTTCGTCGACTTTGAACGGGCGTTTGACACGATAATAAGAGATGAAATATGGAGATCATTGCGAAACGCTGGTGTACCCGAGAAGATCATCGATATTATTAAGGGCATGTATGAGGATGCTAAGAGATGCTAAATAGAGAGAGGTGTACGACAAGGTTGCGTCCACTCACCACTTATGATTATATTAGTTCTTGATAACGTCTTAAAGCGCACAAGCATCGAGGCTCCGTCAAGCCTACAATGGAGACTAAACCAAGAATTGAGCGACTTAGACTATGCTGATGACATATGTTTTATGACACACACTTTAGCCGATGCCGCAGCAAAACTACTTCAACTTGAGATCAATGCACGTGCAGCTGGTCTTAAAATAAACTATGGAAAAACCAAATTAATGCGCATGCAGACAAGCAACACCTCGCCTCTCGAAATCCACACCTAAAACAGTACCATTCAGATACCTGATGTGGATGAATTTTGCTACCTCGGTAGCCAAATCTCGAAGGATGGTGGTGCAGCGGCAGATGTGGCTGCTCGCATCTGCAAAGCGCGTACGGCATTTAATAAACTGTATAAAGTGTGGCGTTCCCGTACACTTTCGCTAAAAACAAAACTCACAATTTTCAACACTAGCATAAAATCTGTATTATTATATGGTTCTGAGACATGGCTAGTATTAGAACGCATATGCCGAGCACTCCAAACCTTCGCTAACAAATGTTTACGGATTATATGCCGTATTTTCTGGCCCAGAACGGTCTCAAATGAACAACTGCTGCTGCTAACCAACAGTAATCCAGTTAGCGCCGAAATAGAGGAGCAGAAGTGGAGTTGGATAGGTCACACTTTTCGTAGAGAAGATGACGCAATGGAATCCGCAGGGCAACCGAAGAAGATGTCGTCCTCGTCAATCATGGATACGCACCGTACACAATGAGAGCAGAGCATTAGCTACTTGGAATGAGCTAAGATAATTAGCAACTGATAGAAACCGTTGGAGAGCTTTTGTTTCCGCCCTACTCTCCGATTAGGAGCGTAGTAGTAACAGTAATGAACTTAAATTTTCTAATAATAAAAAATGGAATATGATATGAATGGAATACTTGGTAACAGTAAGGAATAATTGAAGTGGAAAGTCGGTGCAACAGAAGCATGAAATCTTTATCTTTTCAACAGGTATCCTCTTCTTCAAACAACGGCAAAGCTTCGATTGCTTCATCTAAATACACAGAATTTAGTTTAACCAGTATTAACCAGTAATATGTCTTTAAGTGTTTCAAGTGTGGACAATGAAAATGAAGAAAGTGGTGCTTCTCATATCGTAGTCTGGATTTCATCGTTTTCTTAATTTTGTTCATTTGAGGCTCGTTTGGTTCCTTTGTGTTTCTATTGCTAATTAGCATTGTTTTGTCCTGTTTGTCATGTCTAGACAAATTCATATTGACAAGGTCATTTGAATGCATTTCCATGTCCGTCTACATGTGTGCTGAAGTCGATCTTTTTTGTCTATTAAAAGCACGAGTTATTAGAATCAGTTTGATGATTTCTTTGCACAGAGCGACGACACGATCATGTCGCAAGTATTCTTGTTGACGTGACAGACTCGTGTCGCCAATATGTTCGTATGACCATAAAAGGGAATGAGCAATAATGAGTTTTGTGGGTAAAGGGACTGTGATGCAAATGCAATTGTCGTGATCCCGTGCATGTTGGATTTGTTTATAATTTGTGTGAGTGTGGGTGATTTGGTAACTTGCGAACTACGTTTTAATAAAAAATTAACCAACAGCTCTTCAGAGTAATGTAACCTTTCTATTTGAACATTATCTTAAGACTAGTCTTGGGTAGTTCGCGAACGACCTAGTTGGAATGAGCGGCTCTTTTATGTGAAATATGCGAACTAGTTCGTTGATATACAAAATTACGAGAGAGAGAGAGAGATCTGCTAGTAATCAGCTCAGCAGATCAACGCACGAATTAAATGTTTGTTGATCTTCTCTTAAGAGAGACACAATATAAAGACAAATGATTATGTCGATTCTTATCAAATGTTTATTTAAAAGTGTCTTCTCAAACATGAAAGTGAATCTTAAATACTAAAGCTTACATCTAACAAAAGTTCAACTTAATTCTAAAGCTTTTAACGAAAACAAGAAGGGAAAGAAATTTAGATGATTAAGATAAAACAGGGATGGACATTTACATTATTAAGTCGAAAAGTATATCACCTATCCTTTATTCCTAACTATACATAACTCCTCCATCCTTTGTTTCGTGATACTCCTGAATCACGATTATAATATACATACACATACTCGTATGTTTGTTTTTATTTGTTTTGAAATTTACAATAATTATTACATATATTATATTTATTATTGAAATTAATTATTATTTAAATTTGAGAGATTTGTGCAGTTTGAATATTTAAAAGGTCTCTTTATATTATTTTCGTGAATATTTGTTAAATTCTGTTTTCTAAACTTAGGTTGCTCTTTATGTCTTAAACTTTTATAATTTTTAATATATCCCTCAATTCTGTCTTCTTCATAATTCTCCCGTTTTTCATTTCTTTTTTGAGTAATTGCAAGTTTTCGTGCTTCTATTCGTTTTTTTATTAATAAATTATCAACTTTGTTATTGTGTACATTTATTGGTGTTTTTTTAATTGTAGAATGAAATGTATTATTATAATAGTCAACAGCTTTAATCAATTGCTCCTTTATAGGTAATTTCTCTATTAAATTTAATGTTCTTTTAACAGTTGACATAGGTGTCTATATGTATTATTTCATTAATATCAGATGGCGTTTCTGTGAGAGCAAAACATTTTCTAACCGAGTTACGATCATATTTAACTGCAGAACATATGTCACAATTATTAATTACTTTGTTTACTAAAATCTTGAGGTTGGGGCAGTAAATTTTGCGTTTTAAACTTTCATAATTAGATATAATGCCAGCATGCCCTGATTCTCTGACGTGGAATAAAGAAATTAATTTAAAAGCTTCAGTATCGTTTTCAATATCTTGGCCAAAATACCTGCATTTTACAAACTTTATCTCAGGAGTATGAGCTACAACTTCAACTATATTTTGTTGAAGAACTTTATATATATCGTCATCCAGTTCCGAAAAGATAGCCACTATTCCTTTTTGGATATGTCTTCTCAAAATATCCCCGATATTATTTGTTAAATAATTTTTGTCAATATACACCCTTTTGTTGCCCTTAACCATTTTTGATTCCGTTTCTTTATTTCGAACGACAATTAACTGAGTTTTAAATCTGTTCACTACAGTGTCAAGAATAGGAATATGGACAGACAATTTTTCTTGTTGAAAGTGTATTGTAGCTAATGCCACACCATTGTCTTTATGTTCTTTATTACCCGGATGAATTTCATTCATATCACAACCAATTCTACTTAGAAAATCTGCTATTTTGTTCTCTTTACCTACAATATAGTGTATTTTGGCATCATATTCTCCAAGTTGAATAAGCCACCTTTGGAGCCGAGGGTTTATGTTCTTTCCATTATTTTTTACTTGTAATCATTTTAGAGGCTGGTGGTCAGTACTCAGATGGAACTCTCTACCAAAAAGATATGGTCGGAAGTATTGACAACTCCACACTATTGCAAGCAGTTCCTTTTCTACCGTTGAATAGTTTTTTTCGCGAGATGCAAAACATATAGGATGACCCTCCTGGGAAAGAACAGCCCCAAGTGCAGAGTTGCTAGCGTCTGTCGTAAGTTTAAATAGCTTAGCAAAATTGGGGTACCTTAAAATAGGATAGTTTGTGATGATAGTTTTGAGTTTTTCAAAAGCTGAAATATAGTTTGGGTCATTGATATTTACTTTGCTGTACTTTTTTAAATATCGGATCATCGGAAATGCAATTTTAGCGTAGTCTTTTATAAATTTACGGTAATATCCTGTTGCTCCGAGAAAAGATCTGATTTGTTTTTGTGTTTCCGGAAGTTTAAGGTTTTGAATAACTGAAATTTTTTCTCTATTAGGCTTCACACCTTCAGGCGTTAAAACATGTCCGAGATAATTTGTTTCTTTTACAAGAAAATTACATTTATCTATTTGAATTTTTAGACCGGCACTTCGTAAAGCAGAAAATATCAACTTTAGACTGTCCATATGTTCTTGTAGTGATGTACTGAAGATTAGTATATCATCAAGGTAAACTACACAAATTTTGTTGATATATTTTCTTAGAACTGCATTCATCAACCGTTGAAATGTTGATGGTGCGTTTTTAAGGCCAAAAGGCATCCTGACAAACTCATAATGACCGTATGGAGTTGAAAACGCAGTTTTCTTTCTATCCATTGGGTTCGTAAGAATTTGGTGGAAACCCTTTGCTAAGTCTATGGTCGAGAAATATTGAGCTCTTCCTGGTTTATCAAGTATCGTATCCATGTTGGGGATTAGAAATTTATCACTAATTGTATTCTCGTTTAATCTTCTGTAATCGATGACTATTCTCCATTTTTGCCGACCAGAATTGTCCAACTTTTTGGGAACAACCCAAAGAGGACTGTTGTATGGAGAGTAAGCTTATCGCCATCTTTGTAAAAAAGGTCCTCGTAACGGTGTTAGAGGGTAACTATGCTTTTTCTTTCTTCAGTGTTCATATGATCTATGTTCAAATTATTGATAATAGGAGTATTGATGGGTTCTATGGCATAAATGTTATGAATATCAAAGGGGTAGTGGTGAAAAAATACTTTAGTATCATTCACTTCCAAATATCCAACCCTAATATTAATGTTTGCTTTTAAATCAACAAGTGTATTATGACCTATAATTGCATCATAATTATTGTTTTCAAGCTTAATAGCCATCCAAGTCATCCTACCCTCGGTGTTGAATTCTCTAGAGATATCTGTATCTAACCTTTTAGTTATTTTATTCACACCGTTAATGGTATTGTAATATTTTGGATCTTTAAGGGTTTCGTACGATGCAAAATTGATTTTTTTGTGGATTATTGTTCATAGAACTAGTTTGGTGTGACATTTTAGTTTGTTTGATTTTGTGTGAAAGTGTTTCTCTCAGCAACAGAATTATTTCCAACTGTAAAATATGATTGTTTGTTGTTTGAATTGTAATTGCTATTCGGAACTGTTTTTGATTGAAAAAATTCGGTATTTTTATTTAATAAATTCTTCTGACTTGTAACAGTTTTCCTATGTCTATAGTCTATGCATCTCCGATCGTTTAAAAATTTAAGCCTAGTGTATTCCATACCAATGCTGTTTAGTGATTCATTGTCTGCTATGTGAGCCCTAACTTGCCTATCTATTTTGTCAATAAGAATATCAACCAGGTCACGGTACACACATTCTGGCTTATATATAATTGGTTTTTTAACGTCAAATTCATACAACTCATTTATATCAAACCTAGCTTTCTCGAAAACGTTAAATAATTCGTCTAAATTATTAATTTTACAATTTCTAAAAAAATTATAGTTTTCTGCATAAGTTTTACGTGGTTGCAAATATTTTAATAACTTATCTCTAATCTGATCCCAAGTCGCACCGTCACCAAGCTCCATGGCACAACGTCCGACATCACCTTGGATTTTCTCGTTTATTCCTATCTGGCGACCGAATTGTAAATGCCCATTATTCTGTCCACATAGGGCGATGGTAGCATCCACCGACTTTATAAAAGCCAATGGATAATGATTTTTGTCGAGTGGCTTTAATCGACGGAATTGCTCCAAAATGTATTTTGGAGTTAGGAAATCAAATTGTTGTTCATTAGTTGGCTGTTGTTGTTCATTAGCTGGTAATTGTTGTTCATTAGTTAGTTGGAGTTGTTCATAAATTGGCCGTTGTTGCTCGTTAATTAATTGTTGTTGATCATTCACTTGTTTTTGTAGCTGCGCATTCTCTCTAGTTTTTTCAGCAAGTTGACTGTGTTGTTCTTGAAGAGCCAATTCCAAGCATTGAATCTGTTTGGTTATGCAGTGCAAGCAGCGAGCACAAGAAATAGGTGATAGTCAGCATAGCGGGTCTGGACCGTAGGCAGGATCGATGACATAGGAAGAAACAGTTTGTTCAGTTAATTGTACAGGATTCCGTTGTTTTGGTTGTCTAACTGCGACTGCATGTGTTGTGTGCAATGACAAGCGTCTTGGTTTGTCTTTGATTTTGTTTACTATTATTGCTTGATCGGTCGCGCACTAATAAGGTTCTGTGCTAATTTAGGTTGCTGTTTTCATTTTCGTTTCGCTCATCTCTTCTGCATGCTCGCTTGATCTTGTTCACTCTTTCACATCGTTTTGGCTCGTTCGTTTTATCCTCGCGGTGAACATGAAAAGCAGCATCATCAGCAGCAGCAACAACAACAACATCATTAGCATCATAAGCAGCAGCAGCAACAGCAACAACAGTAACAAGCAGCAGTTTTATCAACAATAAATAGAAACAATAATTGTAAACAAACAAAAGCACAAGCAAAAAGTGAATTATAACAAACAATAAAGGTTTATATTTAAAGTGTATTTTCCGCGTGTTTTCTTTAATTTAATTGGAAAGTGGCACGAAAAAGCTCGTGACCAAACAGAATCTTTTCGAAAAGATCTTCCATGATTGTTGTTATGATTGGTAATTCAAACTCTTGATTCTTAATGTTTAATTTTTATTAATTTTTATTTTGTTTATTTTTATTATTTTGTTTACGATACAAGTAACTCAGTTTTTCAACGTATTTAACTTGTGATTTGTTCTTTCATTTGCACAGTTGTTATTTATAATGTATAATCTGTCACTATCAGGAAATGTAAGTTTCTTCTTTTTTTTTTCATTTACTTTTATATTCACTGTTTGGATACAGTTTCTTTTATTCAGTTATACTTTTATTCAGTTATTTCTTTATTCGGTTATTATATAGTAACACCGCTTTTTTTATTTTTACTCCACTGCACTACAGTTTTAATAATACGAGTATATATTTTTTTTCTGTTTCTGTCCGTTTCTTTGTTTTTTGTTTTTCCCTTTTTTGTCCCACTGCACTGCAAAACAGTTTTTATTTTTTATTATTATTTTTTTTTTCACTACTGTTTGTTTCTTAGTTTATTTCTTTTGTCTTTAAGCTCTTTGCATTGCATTAAATTTTTAAATATTGTTCACTTTAAGTAATGTATGTTTCTTCGTTTATTATTTTTTTTTTTTTTTTTTTTGTCGTAGGATCTCCTTAGACAACCGTGTTTAAGTTCTTTCCTTATCTTCTACAGAAGATAAGGCCGTAGACTGCGCCAATTATGGTTTCTTATTCCACTCTTAAGAGAGAAATAAAACCAAGACAAATGATACTATGTATGTATCTGCTTTTATTAAATGTTTATTTTTAACTCAACTCATCAAAAATCAAAGTGAATCTTAAATAATAAAGCTTACATCTAATAAAAGTTCAACTTAATTCTAAAGCTTTTAACGAAACAAGGAGGGCAAAGCAATTTAGATGATTAAGATAAAACAGGGATGGAAAGACATTTAAATTATTAAATCGAAAAGTATATTACCTATCCTTTATTCCTAACTATACATAACTCAAGCACCCTTACAATGTGATTTTTTGCCAAAGTGAATGGTTTACGTTTTGTGATATTACAGTGTAGAAATAATTAAATTAATAATAATAATAAATAGATTTTACGGTAATTTTAATTCGAATAATAATAATTGTTATAAATACTTAAATATTACTTAAATTAACTAAATTAAATTTTAAATTTTTTCAGTCTCTCTCACTTGGTGTCTATAAATTGCGCTTACTTTGTTATTCATCCTCAAAACAATAAAAACAATTAAAAACAAAAAGAACTGTAACAATTCTTTGACCTTCTGTCTTATAATAAGAGAGGGGAAAAAAGAAACAAATATAGTTACCACTGTCTGCTGCTACAGCAGTAGGTACAACAAAAATCAATTTGAAAGCGATTAGTGTCAACTCAACTAATAATTCACTTCGCGATTAACTCTTGTAGTGTTCAGTCGCAATTGCGCTTCAGAACTGAGACTTAAAATAGTTTAAAGTGAATAATAACATTTATGACGGGACGTATTGTGCTTCTCTTTATGATATTCTTTCGTCTTGTACGATATATTCCTACAAAATTGTTCAGCAGCATCAACTAGTGTGTATCAGATAATAACTAATTTCTAAGTGTGTTGGCTGGTCACCAGTGGTATGGGTGATCAGCCCTCTTCCCCCCCGGAAAATTTGACCAACATCATCATGTCATCAGTACCAATAAAAGGTGCTATCCCCTTGTCTGAATGGTTTTCGAAAGAAAACATTGATTCAGGTGTCAGGCGAGAAGGTAAAAGACCTCTACACTCACCAACATTAAAACAACACAAAAAACAAAAAAAAAAAAACAACAACACCAACAACTATAATATCATCAATAAAACATCATCGGAAACTGATATGGAAACTGAAAGTAAAACGGAAAGTGAAACAGAAACCATAACAAAGTCAGCCACAAATGTTATTGATTCTACGACAAACATTCACATCAAGAATAACACTAGTGCCCAACAACAGCCAAAGCTACCAAACCCTCCCACTGAGCCAGACGCTTATGTTGCTAAAGCAATGAACAGAGGTGAAATAAAAATACTGCCTTCTACAGCTGAAGCATATCGTAAGATCACTGGTTTTCTAGATGATAACGGTGTGACTTATCACACATACCAGTTAAAAGAAAAGCGTACATATAGGTTTGTGATAAGAGGAATGCATCATTCTACCCCCACGGTAGATATTGAAAATGAGTTACTTAAACTTGGCCATATTGTTACAAATATCCATAACCCTGTTGGTCGAATTAAAGACTCTCAATATGTGTTTTGTGGAGATAAAGCCTAATAGTAAAAACATGGAAGTTTTTAAATTGACTCGTTTGTGTCGGCAAGTTGACAAAACTGAACCCCCTCGCCAACACTCTGACATTCCACAATGTCATCGCTGCCAAGAATTTGGTCATACCAAACGCTTCTGCAGAAAGTAGTTTAGATGCTTGAAATGTGGTGACAGGCATGCCACCACTTCTTGCTTAAAACTCCCAACAGAACTAGCAAAGTGCGCTTTGTGAATGATCCACATACCGCCAACTATAGAGGTTGCAAGTTGTATAAAGAGATGCTTGATAGAAGAGCGCCCATATCATATAAGAGGTCGATTCCTACCTGCCCTGCTTATGTTGCTCCCGTAACATCAACTTCCAACGATGCCACATTTGCTGATATGCTGAAAAAACCTCAACAACCAGCTCAACAACGATTATACCAACAGCAACAGCAACAAACTAAAGAACAGTCGCTGATGAGGAAACTATCAAAAACTCAGAGGCTACAGTCTCCGCGAAGACAGAGCCAACAAGCTCAGCCATTAACACAACGTTCATCAGCATCTCAGCTAGCCCAACAGTTGCCCAGTCTAAGAGAAAATCGCCACATAATCAAAGAGCAAGGCCAACAACCACCCACACAGTCACAAAAACAGCAACGTCTTCCTCGGCCTAGGCACTGAACAAATTCAAACTGAATGTGCTACTGACAATCGCCTAGATCAATTAATAACCAAAATTGACAAGATGATTAAGTTACAAATGAAGCTTTTGGACGCGTTTCACGCCAAAAAATTTAATCAATGACATCCAAACAATTGAAAATAGTAATCTGGAATGCAGATGGCTTTCTGCAGCGGAGAAATGATATAGAGATTTTTTTGGTATCTCATAACATTAATATCATGCTAACTTCTGCAACGCACTTCTGTAGACGCACTTATTTTAGACTATATGGATACGAAATCCATACAGCCAACCACCCAGATGATAATCGCATACGTGGAGGAGCTGCGATCATCACTAAATCTGTCTTAAGACACTTCCCTCTGGAGCCAATACGCACTTGCTACATACAATCTGCTGCGGTAAAAATCTCCACTGACCTAGGCGATTTAGTAATTGCCTCCATATACTGTCCACCAAAATACATAATTAATGAAAAACAGTTTCAAGAATACTTCGATAAGCTTGATAATAGATTTCTGGTCGGTGGAGACTGAAACGCAAAACATCGTCTATGGGGATCTCAACGAGCCACCCCTAAAGGAAAAGAACTGTTTAATGCAATAACAAATAGCAGAAAACAGGTTCTGGCAACTGGAGCTTCCAACCTTATACCCGCATGCTAATGACCACCGTCCAGATGCGATTGATTTTGCAATTTACGCTGGCATTCCATCCAATGCGCTATCAATCGAAGAAAATCTGGATCTCAGCTCGGACCACTTGGCTTTGATAATTCATATGAATGTATCAGGACACACATATTTAACTCCGAAACGACTATTGCCTGCTCATGCCAATATTGAGAGATTTCAGTCATGGCTGGACTCCCACATCAACCTCAATATTGAACTGCCCTCGGCAGAAGACATTGACGATGCTGTAGGCCTGCTTGAAAAAAACATATACAAAGCCACAGAATACGCCACCCCGCTACTACCGCCTCGTCCATCCAACCGCGATTTTAAAACCAGAGGTTCTGGAGTTGTGGTAACGTAGTCTACGTCGACGATACATGAGGAGTAGGAATATTCGTGACAAAGCAGCATGGAGAAAGGCTGACGCCTGACAAATTGAGAGAACTTCCGAAGAAAATACGAGCCGAAAAGTTTGATAGCTTAATGCTAAATGTTGATCCAAACAAAAAAGTTGGAATTAACCTATGGAAGGCCACTAAATGTGTAAAGGAGCAACCACATAGACACGCTCCAATATAAAATGCTAACAATGAGTGTTGTAGGAGTGAATCTGAAAGAGCTGAAGCTTTTGCGGAAGAACTGGAAAATAGATTTTCGCCCCTTCAACTCGCTGATGCCTCAGAGATAAGGAAAACGACTGAAGCTTTGTCAGAAAATGGTGCTTATCCATCCCTCACAAGCCACATCACTCCAAGTGAGGTGAAACTGCAGATTCGTCGGTTGAAATCCAAGAAATGTCCAGGTCATGACAAGATTGATGCAAAAGTGGTCAAAGCTCTTCCTTGTAAGGGAATAGTGTTATTGGTAACGCTGTTTAATGCCATATTGAGTATCTGTCACTTCCCTACCCAGTGGAAGTGTGCATCGATAGTTATGATTCCCAAACCTGGTAAGCCAGAGAACAATGTCGCGTCTCCCCACTTTCTCCAAGATATTTGAAAAAATATGTTTGAGTAAAATGATGAAAATTCAAAGTATCCAGGAAGCCATACCAAACCACCAATTTGGCTTTAGGGCACAGCATGGCACACCGGAACAGTTACATCATGTAGTTCAATATGTTCTTGCAGCGTTTGAGCTAAAATAATACTGCTCCGCTGTCTTTCTAGATGTCAAACAGGCGTTTGACAGAGTATGGATTGATGGTCTGCTCCATAAAATCATACGACTTCTCCCAGCGAATCAGTACACTCTATTACAGAGTTATCTATGCGGTCGAACCTTCTTTGTAAATGTACGTGACACGAAATCATCGAAAAGAAACATTAGAGCTAGCGTGCCGCAAGGTAGCGTATTAGCTCCAACCAAACCACTATCGCTACTTATGCTGATGACACAGCCATCTTAATTAACTCCTACTCAGCTCAAGAAGCTTCCGATTCACTTCAGGAATATTTGCAGAGATTCCACGCCTGGGCCAAGCGTTGGAACATAGGAATAAATGCAGAAAAATCAGCGAATTGCGTATTTACTCTTAGACGTGGCGCTTGCCCTGTTGTTAGATATGACTCCAGTGTGATTCCACAGGTAAACCAAGTCCGTTACCTTGGTTTATTTCTGGATAAGCGGCTCACATGGCGAGCCCACATAAAAAATATCACAGCATGCTGTTATACAAAGCTGCGTAGACTTGACTGGCTATTACGGCCGTCCAGTAAGCTGTGAATAAATAATAAGAGGACAATTTATAGGCAAGTAGTGGCTCCCGTATGGCGTTATGGCATACAAATCTGGGGTACCGCTTCTGCCACCAACTTACGGAAAGTGCAAGTCTGCCAAAATAAGGCACTACGCCGCATAACGGAGGTCCGCTGGTTTGTACATAACGCTATCCTACACAGAGACTTACGTATACCAATCGTGCGCGATGAAATTCATCAAAGCAGCAACCGCCACCATCAGAGATTACAAACTCATCCAAACAATTCAGTGATGACTCTCACACACGGGGTGAGACGACGTCGATTGAAGTGGCTCCACCCTAATGACCTAAAAAGGTTACCAGCTAGATAAACATACTTTGTGATATTAATGTTACCAAGTCAATATTCTTTATAATCAAAATAATATTTCATGTAGCTCAAGCTACGAAAATGTTTAAAAAATTAAATTATCAAAAAAAAAAAAAAAAAAAACAAATAATTATTATTTTTATTATATCCAAACCTCAATACCTCAGTCACGACTGCACTCTCCTTGCGAGAAGTTGTGTTTATAAATTGTACTGATTCATCTTCAAAACAATAAAAACAATTAATAACAAAAAAACCGTAACAAGTCTTTGAACTTCTGTTTTATAATAAAAGAAGGAAAAAAATAAACATATACAGTTACCACTGTCTGCTGCTACAGCAGTAAATACAACAACAATCATGCCTGATCCACCTGGTAAGAACAAAAACAACATAAACCAACTTAAATTCGACATCGACAAAAGCAAATAATTGATCAACAATACAACGGGACCAAAATATTTAATACTCTGCAGAAAAAACAGCAATGACACTTTATCAAATGTTTCACCGTTCTTGCTAAAAAAAAATGATTGATAATATCTGTTATGGAGAAACTGAGGAATGTAAACCACTGCGAAATGGAACAATTCTACTAAAAACAAAAAACCTTACGCAAACCACTAAACTGATTATGCTTACTTCCTTAAACAACTCCATCCATGTCGAAGTATCTGAACATAATTCGCTTAACAGCTCAAAAGGTGTCATTTACTGTAACAACCTTAGGGACATTCCAGAAGAGGAAATCACAAATCAACTTAAAAATCAATATGTAACCGAAACCAGAAAAATTTTAAAGAAAGATAATGATACACTAAGAGAAACTGGACTCATTATAATCACCTTCTCCACTCCAAACTTACCTACGGATATCAACATTGGTTATCAAAAAGTCCCTGTTCGCCCATACATACCTCTACCAGTCAGATGCAATAATTGTGGGAGACTTGGGCACCCAACCAAGGCCTGCAAATGTGACAAGCTTTGCTTGAACTGTCCTATCCCGGACCACATTGACCAAGAAAAAAACGAATCTTGCACCAACCTACACCGTTGCATCAATTGCAGAGAAAATAACATCTCCAACTACCACCACAATCCTCGAGACTGGAATTGCCCAACCTTCTTAAAGCATGAAGAGATACAAGCCATCAGAGTCATTGAAAAACTGACATTAAAACTGCGCATAAGATCTATAATGATCGCCACCAACAAAGTATGTCATCCTTCTCTGCTGTCGCTCGCTCGTCCCAATTTACTTCAAATTCAAAAAACAATAATAACTCAAACCAACGCCAAACAACAAACTATGCTGATATGAATACACTTGCACCCACAAACAACATTAGTGAACCTCATCACACGGATCCTGCCAAAGATGTAATTCTGGACTCAACATTGATAGGTGACACCAAAATTTTAGTCTTTCCAAAGAGTAATAACTCACTAAAAAGACCTCCTCTGCAAGCAGATCTAGCCATAAGCAAACAAAATCCAAAAAAATGTTAGAAAGACTTAACATAACTTAATCTAATTTCTCAGACTAGGCTGCGTCACACCGGACGCAGCAAAAGTATCTTCTTAACAACAAGAATCAAACCCAACTAATAACTTACATTCTCCATAACCCCGTTCTTTATATCAATTTCATGGTTTTGAAGTTTTTACAATGGAACTGCAATGGTTATTTTAATAACTATGATCAATTACAAATCCTGATTAAAAAGTACAAACCAAAAATCATCACCATGCAAGAAACCCATTTTAAAATTCCGGCGAATATCCCAACACCTATCAACTATAAAATTTATTTATATATGGGAGCCATGAGGTACCCCTACAAAATTTAGGGCCTCATTATGGATGTCTTGCAGTTCACCATTTGCAATGTCCTGTACCTCATTCTCCGCTTCAATCTCGTAGTTCCGGATAGCTTCAATAGGGCTCTGTTGAAAATGATTGACACGTTGAGTTCCATGGCCAGAACTTCTACCGGAGTAGGTGTACCGTTTGAACTGCTGTCCTTGTTGGGTACCACTATTGTCCGTTCCTCCATACTGCTGAGATTGTTTATTTTGCTGCTTGTATTGGTGAAAACCATTTTGTTTGTAAGCAGTAGGTTGCCTCACATGCGATGTCACCGGGTCCATCCCTGGTGTTTCCGTCCTATTTTGATTATTCCAGTAATTACCCTGCTTATTATTGTCAGATTTAATCTGCCGCTTCGCAGAGGGTATGGAGCCCTGTGTTTTCTGTAACGAAACTTGTCTCTGGCCTTTTCGTTCTTCAGTATGCGAAGCGTTGCTAGTGGCAAAATTGTAACGTTCCCTGTTCGCTTCAACTTCCTGCGCAAGAGCTAGTGCCGATGGAAGGCTATCAGTTTTTGCCGAAAAAAGAATATCACACAATGGTCTTCTAAGCCCGGATACAAAGACACGCAATGCATTATCTCTGTATTTCATATTTAAAATTGCTGCCACAAAGGGATCGTAAGACATTATTGTCTTGTTTACAAGTAAGGCTAACTTCTTCTCCACCTCATCATAGTATTCTATCAACGACATATTTCCCTGCCTGCGAGTTGAGAGCTCCTGTTCGATAAGATAAGGCGGTCTTTTGTCAGCGTAGGTGAAATCAAGCCTATCTAGTATCGCTCTAAAATTGAGCGCAGTATTGAAAGATGCAAGTACTGTGTCCTCAGAACCTGTAATCTTATTTCTAATTATGTTTACCGCCTGGTAGTAAACGGAACTACCTCTATAATTTTGATAAAGTTTGTATGCATTCTGTGCAGCCTTGCGCCATGATACATATCTATCCTGCTGTCCACTAAATTCAGGTAGGGTCTTAACCAAGTCAAGTGATTCTTTACACCATACACGATTAACAATTGTGACATCCTTATATTCTTCCGCAACAGGGGGCTTGAGATCCTCAAGTTGTCTTATGAGTTTCTCCAGCTTTCTATCAAAAGTTTCTTGCTGTTTCTTAAATGCAACCGTTAATGTCGTCTCAATTATATATTATTAGTTGCGATAGTGTCCTGGTCTATCATTTTGATTTCTTCTACTGCCTTATCTAACAATTCGCTTACTATTGTATCTGCTTCTTGCATGAGAACAACCACCCAGTTGCGACTTGTAGCTTAATAAAACGTTATCAATATAAAACAATATAATTTCTAAATGGTCTGGACACAATAACTGTATAAAATTTCTATAAAACCAACAATAATATCGTGCTGTAGTATAATACTGAATACTACTAAAATTTTCTGAAACAAAAATATTTTTTTTTTAAATGCTTACAAGATGTGTATGAGTGCAATACAGTATGCAGTTAATCTTTCATTTACTATATCAAAAAAAATTATTTTATTAAAAAAAAAAAAAATTATTTTATATTAAAAAAAAAAATAAAAATTGATATAAAAATTCATAATCCCAATATTGCATTATTGGAGCATAAATTTACAAAAGAAAAAGTTATTACTGTACCGTAATATTTTTTGTTTTTGATTTTTTTTAAAATAAGAATTTTACAAAAATTTATCAACGCAGTACAGCATAATTCAATATGATAAATTTAAAAAAAAACTTTAGTAACTATATAAGATTTAATAATAAGTCACTTCTGATAATCAATTAACAAGATTTAAAAAAAAAAAAAAATCTACTAAATTCTTTGAATTCAAAAAAAAATTTTACAAAATGAGCAAATTCACTTACATGACATATAACTGCTGAACTTTCCTCACATCTACTGTTATTGAACAGTTTTGTATTTGCGTCTACTTTTTCGTCGTTGATGATAATGATGATGCCGTTAACGATGATTCTTCTGTTGGTGATGATGATGTTTCTTTTCTCTCCCTTCTTTCTACACTGTCTAAAGCGATTCGTGCTTTAGTGGTTGCTTTGATAGTTTTTTTTTATTAGTTTTGTTGTTTTGTTTTATAATCAATTAAAAATGTTTCTTTCACACTTTGTTCAGTTTTACTGTATTAACATTTGTTGTTTTTTTTTTTGTTTGTTTGTTTGTTTTAAACAGTTTTTTTTTGTTACTTTTTTTGTATTTTTATTGTATAGTTTTTTTTCATAACGTTTTATTTATTAATTTTGTTGTGTTATTGTTTGTCTTGTTTTTTCGTTGACGATGGTGATGTTCTTCTTTTTCTCTCTTTTCCAAATTTTGATAGTTTTTTTTATTAGTTTTGTTGTTTTTCTTTTATAATTAATTAAAATTGTTTTTTGCAAATTAACATTTGTTTTATTTTGTTTCAAACAGTTTTTTTTTACTTTTTTTTCGAATTTCAATTATATATTTTTTCATAAAATTTTTATTATTAATTTTGTTGTGTTAGTGTTGATGCTGATGTTCTTCCTTTCCACTCTTTTTGTACGCCTAAAGCGATTCGTGCTTTAGTGGTTGTTTTTATAATTTTTATAGTTTTTTTATTTTTCTTTTTTTATTAAAAATGTTTTTTTCTCTTTAAATTGTGTTTTAGTTGTGTTTTTTATATATTTTTCATAAAATTTTATTTTTAATAATTTTTAGTTTTTTTCTCTTTTTTATTAAAAATGTTTTTTCTTTCTAAATTATGTTTTAGTTGTGTTTTTTACGTATTTTTCATAAAATTTTATTTTTTGTAATTTTTATAGTTTTCTTTTCTTTTTCTTTTTTTTTATTAAAAATGTTTTTTCTTTTTAAAATGTGTTTTAGTTGTGTTTTTTATATATTTTTCATAAAATTTTATTGTTTATAATTTTTAGTGTTTTTTCCTTTTTTTTGTCCTTTTTTTATTAAAAATGATGTTTCTTTTTAAATTATGTTTTAGTTGTGTTTTTTACGTATTTTTCATAAAATTTTTTTTTTGTAATTTTTATAGTTTTTTTTTATTAAAAATGTTTTTTCTTTTTAAATTGTGTTTTTTTTTTATTTTCGTGGGCGCCAATTATCTTTTAAATACTTTGCTTTATTTTCAATTACGAGATATTATTTTTTTAATCATAAGACTTAAATTTTATTTTAAACCAACTAGATTTAATTATCTAAATTATTTTTATACTACCTGATCGTATGTCCGATCACGTTGATAACCAAAAGCCAAGGAGAATTCCTTATTCTTTGCCTCAGCTAAGCAAGCATTGCTAAGCTTGACCTTCCCTTGACTTCTAACGGCAAGCCCCAACCAATCAGGAGGGACCACGTCACCGTCGCAGTATTAGGAATTGTCCTTTTAAGTTTATGGCAGAGCAACCCTGACTCGTCGTGTGCGAGCGCGGTGACGCGGCCCAGTGCTGCCAAGTCACCACGTAACGCAGATCCTTACGTGATAACTTATATAATAACCTCACACTCCCTACCATAATCTTAGGAGATTTTAACAGCTGGCACTCCTTATGGGGCTCACCTACAAACAACGCGTAGGCAATATAATCTTCAAATTTTTAGCCCAATCACCTTTCTTTATCTTAAACGACGGATCACCCACTCACTTCAGCATCTACCACACATTTACCGCCATAGATCTTACCTTAGTCAAATCATCCCTTGCATTAGATAAAACCTGGCAGATAGAATCTGACAGATTTTGCAGCGACCACTTCCCAATAATTATAAAACTTTTTGAAACCTTCCCCCAACCTCTTTCTATTACTCCAAAATTCTAAACCGAAAACGAAAATTGGTCACTATATAAAACGCCTCACACATCTTTCATCTTCAACGCCCTGTGAGCAACATTTTAAACAAAGAATCATCAAATATCATTAAAATCATCCGTGAAAGCTCAAACGTCTCAATTCCCCAAACTGTATTCGTCCCCCACCATAAATGTCTAGTCTCTTGGTGGAATACAAACCTCCAAAGACTTAAACGGGAGAAAAATCAACATTGGTTTGCCCTCAGACGCAATATCTGCACAGCGAATCTTTTAAAATACAAAAAACTGTCGCACTCTATAAGCGGGAAGTAAAAATAGCTAAACACCTCTCATTAGAATCATACACATCAGCAATTAACCCAAATACGCCTACATCAAACATTTGGAGTACCATCCGTACATTTTGTGGTTTAAAACCGCATCACCCAATACATGCCTTACATAAAGTCAATTCACAAACCCTAATCACAGAAAACCACTTAATCGCAGAAGAATTTTGCATAAACTGGTCGAATGAATCAAACGACACCCTTCCGTTTACGCAAACAAAACCTACCCTACCCCAATTACATATTCTCCCACACCTTCAATTAAACAAATTGAAGCCCCAATAACCTCACTTGGGCTAACATCCGCGCTATCAAAGTTTAAAAGCAAAACCCTAGGTCTTGAAAGAATCTCTTACCCCATGTTAAAAAATCTTCACTCAACAGTCAGTTCACGTCTCCTAGACCATTACAATAACATATTCAACAACATTCTACCACAACAATATAAAACGAGTAAAATCATCCCTATATACAAACCCAATTCCGACAAAACTAAAGTAAATAGCTACCGACCCATCTCACTAAATTCTTGCTGTGCCAAAACCCTAGATAAAATTATTGCAAATCGACTATGGTGGTTTGTGTCTCAAAAGAATCCAATCAACGAAAATCAGTGTCGGACTGACGCTAGAGTTTCTGATCACGTCAGCCCTTTCCTACAGAAATTATCTTTCTATCATTTCACTAGACTTCACCAAAGCCTTTGACAAGATAGGAATTCACTCCGTCATAGACGAGTTACATTCCTGGAAAATTGGCCGCAAAATCATTGATTATGTCGCTAGTTTCATGACTAATAGAAAAATAGTTGTATACGACAACAATAATTTTTCCTCAGTTCTCCCACAACATAACGGCATCCCCAAAGGTTCCCCTCTATTGGTCATCTTATTCCTTATCGTATACAACAAACTAAATAAAATAATTCTCAAAACAAACAGTTTGATTTCTACGCCTACGCTGATGATTTCCTCATTGTTAAAAAAATAAGCAAGAGGTCCTCAATAGACATAAATCTTTTAATAACAGATATCCTCTCCTGGTGTGATTATTCTGGTGCAATACTTTCCATTTCAAAATGCAAGCATTTACATATCTGTGGAAAGCATCACTGCCATTGCACAATCTCCCCTACCCTTGCTCCGATTTCAGACGTAAAAACCCTATTATTATTATTGTTGGGGGATGTAGCACTGCGACCTATAAGATCTATTGTGCCCCCTTCATGGGCTTAGAGTATTGCTCCTAGCCCAATACCCTCGATGAATTGTAATATTGGTCCTACTTCACAAAGTCTGAATTCGTCCTCGGATAAGGTGAAATCGCCAAGGTGTTTGCTTATCCTGCGCATCAGGGCAGAGCAAGTTCCTATCACATGTAGTGCGGTCTCATCATCTTCCCCGCAGAACCTGCAAAAACCATTAGACGAGATTCCCAGTTTTGTTAGGTGGCGATTCAACCTACAATGTCCTGTTAATAATCCCGTAATGATTCTTAATTTGTTCTTCGCTAAGTTCATACAGTCCTTGTGGCGTTTTAGGTTTTATGTCCCTAGCGCTAATTTGGAGTGCGATTGCCCCGGTAATTTTTCCCAGTATAATCTCCTTTGTTTGTTCTCTTCTTCCCAGATAATACGGGAGATGTTACCCGATCCTACTCTACAGAATGGTTCGGGCCCTACAAATGGAGATGATGCTCCTTTCCTGGCAAGTTTATCTGCCATTTCGTTTCCATAAATCCCTACGTATCCCGGAACCCATAGAATTCTGCACCTGATTGAGTTGCCCTAGAATGTTCAGCTTATCAATGCACTCCATCACCAGTTTCGATGTGACTTGGTGAGATTTAAGTGCTTTGATAGCTGCCTGGCTATCAGTCAGTATTGCTATTCTACGGTTCCGGTAGTTCCGTTCGAGATTAAAGTGCGCACACCTTTCTATCGCGTATACTTCCGCTTAAAAGATTGAATGTGTTCTTGCCTAATGGTTCAAAGTACCTTTTCCCTTGTCCAAATACACCCGCCCCGGCCCGGCCCCATCTTCGGTGAGGGAGCCGTCGGTGTACCATGTTATTATGTACTGGTTTAACTTATATGTTTCCATTAAACCTTCCTTGGTGGTTTTCTGTTTTACCTCCTTAATGTGGGTTTTCCACGATTATGCTTCTTTTACTAGTTGGTATTTCTACCATCCTGGTATGAAGCATAGTACTGAAGTATTGTCAAAAGCACCTTTTATGTCTAGAAAGGCGCATAGCGCCGTTTCCTTCTTTTCTAAGCTATCCTGTAGTAGGTTGGTCAATTGATATAAAGCAGTTTCAGTGGAATGCCCTGCTCTATTTGCATGCTGACAAGAGTGCAGTGGATTTCGTACTTAAACTGTAGTCCGGATGTAGTTATCTACAACCTTCTCTAAAGTTTTTAGAACAAAGTGTGTTAGGCAGATTGGCCTAAAGGATTTATAATGAAGTGGGTCCTCTTCCCTACCTTTGGCAGAAATACCACATTTGCTCTTCCCCATACCATAGGTATGTAACCTAGCGCTATACTGCTTCTTGCTATTCTTGTCAGTGGACCCGATAGCTGTTCTAGACCTTTCTGGAGTAAGGCAGGAAAAATTCCGTCTACTCCAGGTGATTTCAATGGTTTAAAAGTATTAATTGCCCATCTTATCCTAGCTTCCGTGCAAATTTCACTTGCTATGATCAATTCATTCCTGCACACTCTACCCAGGTTATCAGTATGTTCTGTCCTTGCCACCACGCATGTGGATGAACCTGGGAAGTGTGTGTCAAGAAGTAATTTTACTCTCTCTTCTTCGCTTTCCGTGAAGGATCCATCTCCTTTTTTAAGGTTAGTGGATGAAATACTACTGCCTTTGGCTAACACCTTATAGAGTTTTGATACCTCAGTGGTGTGCTCAATGCTTCCGCAGAAGTTTCTAAGACTTTTACGCTTTGCTTCTCTAATTTCTTTGTTATAGAGTGTTAGAGTCTTCCTGTATTCAGGCCAATCCCCGGTAATTTTTGATCTGTTTGATAACCTTCGAACTTCCGTTCTTAGTTTCATTAGATCGTTGTTCCACCAAGGTACGTCCTTGGTAGAGCTTACCTTGCTTATTGGCCAACTATCCTCAAATGAGTTAATAATTACTTTATTGAGACTTTCCACTGCAGTTTCTAATTGTATTGAATTTCTGATGCAGTCTAATAATTTTATTTGCCTTAGGTTTGCATTCAGATTGTTTAAGTATTAATCCCAGTTTGTTTTTTTCGGATTCCTTAAAATTCTTTGCGTTAATTGCGCCCCTTTCAAGTCAAATCTCAGTATTCTGTGATCAGACATTGATGGTTCATTGGAGACTATCCAATTCTGAATAAGACCTAATCCCCAGGTATTTCCTAAAGTTAGGTCCAAGACCTCTTTTCTCACGCTCGTTACGAATGTGGGTGTGTTACCCACGTTGAGAATTTCTAATTTACTACTAATGATAAATTCAAGAAGGTACTCACCTCGTTTATTGGTGTCCGTGCTCCCCCATACCTCGTTATGCGCATTGGCGTCACATCCAAGTATCAGAGGTAGCTTCTTCCTTTCACAGTACTCTACCAGTTTGTAGACAAGATCGGGTGGGGTCCGAGTGTCTTCCCCTGGTAGGTATCCTGATGCGAATACGATTTCTCGTGTGTGCCCGTCGATATTTATCGGGATCTGTACCGCTACTAGATCTCTAGAGAGGAACTCTGGAAAACACAAGTATTTCATATAATTTGTTAATACAATGCAAGCTCTTGGGTTATCACATCTTAAGTCCCATATTACCTGCATATTTGACGCTGTCAAACCTCTGATTTGACCCTTGAATACCCAGGGTTCCTGGGCCAGCATTATACTCAGGTTGACCCGGAGTGTTGCCCTCACGATGAACGCCGAGGCGGCCTTCGCATGAAGTATGTTGATTTGGGCAACTCTAATGCTGGCCATCTCTACGTTAGTTACGTGCCGGTTTCTCCTTAACATCGCTCTCCGTAAGTCATCGTCGATGTCTGACATGAGTACTTTGTCGGAGTCTGCTTCTTCGTCGGTCAGTTTTAGCGCTGCTAGTTCGATGGCGCTTTCGACAGCAAGAACTTTGACTTCCGCTACAGGCATCTCACTGAGGTGGGCAAGTATCAGTGAGGTGCGTCGCTGGAATACAGTATGGTAACCCCTAACTGCAAAAATCAAGCCGATGGACACGCGCTATCCCGGCTTAGGGGGGGGGGGGGTGCTTAACGGCCACCCAGCCGTGTACCTAATTTTGTCTGACGTCTCCAGGCCGGCCTCTCCATCATGGGTGACCCTGCCAGACTGGTGCAGCCCCGCCTTTTACAGACGCTCACAAGCCG
Source organism: Amiota mariae (assembly GCA_035041805.1). NCBI lineage: Eukaryota > Metazoa > Arthropoda > Insecta > Diptera > Drosophilidae > Amiota > Amiota mariae. Next base: position 27,689 of record JAWNKV010000661.1, read on the forward strand.
TACCACCACGTCAAGGTACGGGTACATGTAGGGTAAAAACCCTAAAAATCCTTGGAATCACCTTCAATCAAAGATACAATTGGCACGATCACATTTTGAACCTTTTAATCTCCCTTAACTCAAGATTAAACATTTTAAATGTTTCTCAAACAACAAATTCAATTGCAACCAACTATCTATTATATCCATCATAAACCTTATGATTATGTCAAAAATAGATTACGGCCTATACCTGTACGGAAACACATCAATCTCTCTCTTAAACAAAATCAAAGTCATTTAGCATTCAGCTATTAGATTTGCGCTAGTAGCATTTAGATCAACTCCTATAAATAACATACTATTCGAAACCCAAATAATGTCAATTGAACTCCGAATAAAACTCGTTACTGCTATGCTTATAAAACCAATACTCCTATCAAACGACTCACCTTTAGCAATACCCATCAAAAAGATTTCAAATTCAAAAAAACCAATACCTTAAATTCCATCTGCCATACATCTTTCCTTGCAACTTACCAAAAACCTAGGACTCCCAACTAAACCACTACCCTCCATCATAGTCTCAAATCCACCCTGTACGTTCAACCTTCCCGCACTGAATACTGATCTTCACAAACTTCCAAAGTCTTCCACTCCACCGGTTATCTACCAACAAGAATTCCTGCTTCTCAAACAATCTTTACATTCCTATAAATTCATATATACAGATGGTTCCAAATCGGATTGCGGCTCATCGTTCAGTATTGTAAAAAATGGTGTAAATGAGAAATTTCTCCTACCTCACTACAGCTCAACTTTTTCGACAGAAATCAAACCATCCATAATGCAGTACACAGGGCTGTAGCAGCGCAAACCTGCTTCGCCATTTGTACCGACTCTCTTTCTTCATTGCAAGCTATAGCCAACACTTCAAATCAATCATATTACCCACTAAACATCAGACAGTCAATTGTAAGTAACTCACCAAGAATTAAAATTATTTGGATCTCAGGTCAACTGCAAAAGACGCATTTAAATTCCCACTCATCTTTCACGAAAACTATAATATCTCTGATATCACAAAATACATCAAAACACATTATAAAAAAAATCAGCCAAGTGTGAGTCGGACTCGCACACGGAGGGTTCCGTACCATCGTACAAGATTTTTTGCTTAAAATATCAAATTATGTTCATATTTAATAGCCAAAAAGTATACTACAATTACAGCTCAATACACAATACACTCAAAAACTCCATTCACGACTACGGTCGGCAACAACCTATACACCGCCGAGTCTTGTCTAAAATCATTGGCTTCGTCTTGGACAAATCTCATACCTCACCCACTCCCACCTCTTCGAACGCTCCTCCGATATACATATGTAAATTCTGTAACTCAAACACACCTATATCTGTAAAACATATCCTCTCAAATTGCCCACTCTTCCAGACTACCAGAATTAATTCTCTCTCCCACATTGACCCTCTGACAATCATCTTTAACCCTTCCAATCAAAATTTTCCCAAACTCATTAATTTCCTCAAATCAAGTAACCTTCTTAACCAATTTAAAAAAAAAAAAAAAAAAAAAACTTTAACTTCTATAAACTTATACTATTAAATAAGCTTAATGTCTCGTAGCTTTAGCTTTATTTTAGTTTATTTGTAATTTTACATTGAATCTAAGCTGTATATAAATAAATAAATAAATAAATTTTAAATTTTTAGTTTCGTTTCTTATATTCTATTTTAATTTCCATATCAACTAATAGTGTTCGATACTTAATTAATTAAATATTATTATTAAGTTTTTCTAATTACCAATAAATAAACTTCATACTACTGTGCTGTGTTCAATCAAAGTAGAATAACTGTTTTTTTTTCTTTTACTCATTTCGTAGAGAATAAACTGATCTTGCAGTCCCTACAAAAAAATGTTCAAAAACAAAATAAACACAAGGGTCTAAGCTGCTCATTTTTGTTTACCATCAAGGGTGTACGAATAAATATTTGGTGCACAGTATATACATTTTTTTTTTATTTCGCTGAAAATAATGCAAGCAAAGAAAGAATTTCTGTGCTGTTGCTATTTTGAAGCCTGCGATTCTAATCCTGTTAATAATGTAAGTCTTCTCAGTTACTTCAAATGTAGTTTACTGATTTTATGTTATTGTAAACATACTATTATAAGTAATTTATATGAAAGTTCTGTTAATCAAAATAATGGGTCAATTTTTTCAGGTTTAAGTTTATGATTTATATAGATTATTAGTGCAATAATAATTATTAATAACATTTTTTATTTAAGATTTAGTACTATAATGTCAACTAGAAGAAAACACAGCGTTATATGGGCTCATTTTGCGGAAGAAATCGACCAGAAAGCAAAATGTAAATATTGTTCGTCACGCATCAGTATCGCAGGAGATTCAAATGGAAATCTTATGCGGCATATGAAAACGAAGCATCCTTTAATTCCTCTATCTATTGAATGACAAAATTTACTGCATTTGCCTGATTCAGATTCATCACAAATTACACCGAGAAGTGTTATTTGTTCATCTTCGGAAATGTCTACGATGTCTATCTCGATGACGATATCGGCATTAACAGGTCCTCAAACTCAAAACACTGTAACTCAATATATTCATAAGCAACCAACTATGAGAAAAGTCGAAGAAATTGATAGACAATAATTGTTTAAAAGAGTTTGAAAATTGGATTTGTGAAAAAATCGTAGGTGTACGAATTTCTAGTGGTCAAGGTAAACTATATATAACTATGATTCTATACCATATTTTTAGAAAAAATTTTAGCCAAAATACGTGTACAGAATAGCAAAAAAAAAATATACATAGAACAAAAATAAAATACACACAAAACAACAACAAAAGCAACAAATTGGACGAAATTTTTACAGCCAGAAAAAGGAAAAATTGCGACGCTTTCCAACCGCCCACCGCAATGTTACATAGTCCTAACTAAACGACTAATTCTTTGATCCTTTAGCTACCGAGTGGTGTAAATAGATTTTGGATGTGGACAATAGTTTTGCAACTACAACACCAAACTGTATACCTATTTTTCCTATCATCAATTTTTTAGGTTTACCCCCTGGTATCAAAATATAGTCGTATCCACGTCAAAATATGCTCTTTGCTTTGAATGCTTTTGCAAAGCGCATATATGTAAGTAGAGAAAGAATAAAATAGGCAAAGCAGTAATAAGTTAAGGTGTATGTATGTGTATTGGGAAGCATTGTGCGCCTTTGTTGATGTGCAAGGGGAGAAAGAGAGAGAAGAATGAAAGAAAATAGTCAAACACCCAATTTACACAAACGTTATAATCCAGAGGTGCCCAAACATTGCTTATGGTATAGCAAATACATGTACAATACATAGAAACGAAAAATGTTTGATATACTCTAAAAAAAAAATAAAAATAAACTTAAATATACAAATTTCTTTAATTCTTCCACGAGCGTTCCAATATTTTGTCCAAATTTATGTGAACGTTAAATGTAGACAATTTTAGTAACGCTTGCAAATGTTCGTTGCTTATTCTAGATCTGTGTTTACTTTTTATTAATTTTAAATTCGAAAAAGCTAAGAAAAACATGGAATACAAACTTAAAATTTATTTGTGAAGTAATTGACACTTTTCTGATTTTAAAGATTTCCAAAAGTCAATGCCCTTTAAATTAGATACTTTAATAATAATAAGATTTCCAGGAACGACACTGTCAATGAAATCAACAATCTCATTATACAAAGAGTCCCTGGCCAACTCAAAACCTATAAGTCGATTGACACAGTCACCAATATTGACGATGTAGTCCAGACAATTTGATTGTGGCAACCATCTTTACCGATCCTGCAGCCGGCCAGCTGGCAAGTATCCCGAAGATTCGAATGATTCCCACGAATTTGCCAATATCTTTCAAATGACTGCAATTTCCCGAGAAAACATCGTTCGCAATGATTATCAATAAGACCCAGGGTCAAACCATCTCTTTGATTGGAATCGACCTACGAAAAGAGTGATTTTCCCACGGCCAACTATATGTTGCTTTATCACGAGTTGGAAGTCCCGACAAACAGTACTTTTTGCTATCAAACAATAACACGACGTCAAACATAGCCTATAGAGAATATCTTAGGCATTAACATCTATACTATAAGACAGGGAGGGCCAGAACAACATCTGACGGGTCCACGGTGGGAGTTATAAATATAAGTATAGATGTAATTTTTCTTTAAATTGCATATGGTAGAGGGAGTTGAGAGGAAGGTGTGTGTGTGTGTGTGTGTCATGTGTGAGTGTGTTTTTTTTTTTATTAAACTGTCGACTGCTGTAGTCCTTCTCAAAATCTCTGCTTTTTTTCCTCTCATTTATTATTAACGAACAAGAGTATTGCCAAAGACCATTATCTACAAAGACTGGACAATGTCCTCAAGAAAATGTGTTCGTAACATAAACAATTCCATTTTTTTATTTATTTTTCTTTTTTTTTGAGTTAAATTAAAACAATAATATATGAAAAATTAAATAATAATTGTAAGTTAATAAATAAATTCTAATTAAATATTTATATGATAATTGTAATTTTATAGCTTAATTTTAACCGAAAAATTAAGTAATAATTATAAATTGAATGAATTGTAATTTGATTATATGAAAAATTAAAATAATAATTGTCAACTAATTAATGAATCGTAATTGAAATATAGGAAAAGTTATTGTTATTATTGTAAATTGATAAGTGAAACAAGAAAATGAATCCAGGAGTATTCCTTAACTGAATACTTTTGCTTAAAAATGTATTAAAATATTATCTTGAATGTTACTGCAGCTATTGCTGTTTTATTTTAAAGAGATTTGTTAAGAGTTCAATGAATACAAATTGGAAGACTATAGTTCAAATGGTTTAGATAATATTGAACATGAACGAAGAATGTTCAAGGGGGCGCTAATCTGATGATGCGTAATGTATGTGCTGCATTGTCACTTACAACAGCAGTAACTTTATGCGAAATATCCCACTCTTTCATAGTTTTTTTTAGAAATTCGCATAAATTTTCACTTGTATGTCTATCATTAAATGCCTCACAAGTCAGAAATAAGGAGCAAAGGTTAGTCTCGTCGTCTATAAAATGTGCTGGTACATTCATATAACTTTCATTAGAACTAGCAGTCCATGCATCAGTAGTAATACATAATGCAACTGTGGCAACGATTTTTTTTCGTGCATCACTCAGTAATTCTTCATGAACACTTGGCATTAAATTTGTCGACAACGTTTTCCTAGAAGGAAGTTGATACCCAAGGACAATGAGAAACTAATTGAATTAATTTTCGCATTTCTGGCTCTTCAACAATTCGTCGAGCATGATGTCCTTTGGCAATCATCTTGACGACTTGTCTATCAATTTCCTCGACTTTTCTCATAGTTGGTTGCTTATGAATATATTGAGTTACAGTGTTTTGAGTTTGAGGACCTGTTAATGCCGATGACGATGTAGACATTTCCGAAGATGAACAAATAACACTTCTCGGTGTAATTTGTGATGAATCTGAATCAGGCAAATGCAGTAAATTTTGTCTTTCAATAGATAGAGGAATTAAAGGATGCTTCGTTTTCATATGCCGCATAAGATTTCCATTTGAATCTCCTGCGATACTGATGCGTGACGAACAATATTTACATTTTGCTTTCTGGTCGATTTCTTCCGCAAAATGAGCCCATATAACGCTGTGTTTTCTTCTAGTTGACATTATATTACTAAATCTTAAATAAAAAATGTTATTAATAATTATTATTGCACTAATAATCTATATAAATCATAAACCTGAAAAAATTTACCCATTATTTTGATTAACAGAACTTTCATATAAATTACTTATAATGGTATGTTTTGTGTATAAAAATATTTTACAAAATTTATTTAGCATGTATTTTATTTTTTATCATTTTTTTTTGTGTAGCATCTTATAAATATGAAATGAAACCAAACATAAATTACTTTACACAAAATGGGCAATATCTCAAAACAACGATTTTCGACATAAGCTACTCTGACTTGTTGACACAGTATTGTTTTACGCACATTCTCTTTTGTTATTGCTGTTTGCTTTAAAGAGAGTGTGTGCGTGTGTGTTTGGAGAGCAACACAAAAAGGTATAAGCAATGAGCGATGAGAATAGATTATTATCCACGTGACGCCTGATGCAATGAGTAATGCGTCGGAAGATGATGATCCGACATATATATCGTCCCCTTTTTGCGAAATGATCGTATGTGCCATTATTTTCGAAATTGACTTTTCGATTCTAAATTGTTCTAAAATCCTTACTACATCATACAATAAAATATTATAGCGAAACTTTCAATAATTACGCTGGAAATTCAGTTTCAAATTGATCGTATGTCCAGTGTATTTTTCGTTAATAGCGAAATAGTCGTATGTGCCATACAAATTTTGAGCATAAGCAAAATTTGCATCACAGAAACAAAAATCAGCCAAGTGTGAGTCGGACTCGCACACGGAGGGTTCCGTACCATCGTACAAGATTTTTTGCTTAAAATATCAAATTATGTGCATATTTGACAGCCTAAAAGAATACAACAATTAACAGCTTAAAAGTATACAAAAAAAAAAAATTGTTAAACAAAAGGTTAAATTAAAGAAAAATGCTTCTAAAAACGTGTATTTTTAGTATTTGTCGTTCTACGCTCAAGTGAATTACACACTCTGTGAAAATTTCAAATCTCTACCTATTACGGTTCATGAGGTAGAGCAGGAGACGGACGGACGGACGGAGGGTCGGACATTGTAAGCTTAGTAATAGGGCCCCGTTAGCTCCCTATGGGTACGGAACCCTAAAAAAGAGAATGAAGAATAAGGAAAGATTTATGATTTTTCGCATGTTTGCATGATCTCCTATTCGTAAACAGTTATCTTAGATTGTATTTGTGATAATACTCTCGTGAGTACAGTAGCAGACTTACTTTGAGCAGAGTGTTTGATAAGTGCAGTCGCATTTCATGATACTTCCAATAAAAATAATTTAATGACATTGTGCATAAATCAGGTAAGTTCTTAATAATTTATTTCTTTGTACACTTTTTGTATTCGTCTGTGAAATATTGTTATTTGAATAATTGTTACATGTTTACATTTATGGCTTAAATTGAATTTACGCACTGGTGAGTGTACAAAAAATTTAAAAGAATAATTAAAGGTATTGGTTTTTATAAATAGATTCATAAACCCTTGGTGCCCTATAGCGATAGCGATGACGACTATGAGGAGAAGTGCTGCGTTGGTAAACGGGATATAAGAAAAAAATTGAAAAAAAAAACTAGTTAAAGAAAATGATAGACATGCACTTGCTTATCCGTGCATTCCAAATAAATGCAAAAATGATTGCCCAAAATTACAAGAAACGACGCGATAACACATAAATGAAAACTATTGGGGTATGTCGGAAGTAAAGCGAAAATCGTGGCTTCTTCCTTGCATAAAACAAACAAATATAAAAAGACGAAGAGTTATTCAAAATAATAATATCGCACTACGAAACTGTTCCTTCATGTACTTGATTCAGCATAATGGGGAATCTTTTAAGGTTTTTCCAAAAAATTATGTTGAAAGCATTAAATATTTCGCAAATGGTAATAAGACGTACGTTGCAATCAGAAATCAAAGATACAAAAATTAAAAACATTATTCCACACAACAAAATAACCGACAAAAAAATAGATATAGTGAAAGGTTACATTGAGAAATTGCCGGCAGTTCCATCTCATTATTGTCATAGTAAAAGTAATAAAATGTATATACCACAAGATTTTCGAAATGTGGCAAATTTGTATAAATGTTATAAATTCTATTTGCAAGAGCAGGAGTTGAATAACTTTACTGTATCTTTGGGAATATTTAGAAAAATATTTAAAAATGACTTCAACATTGGTTTTCATCTGTCGAAAAAAGACAAATGTACCACATGTGACAATTTAAGATATTTAGAAGCAAAGGAGAAGGAAAAGGCGTTGAATTCAGAAGAAATTAAAACTCATTTGAGCATGAAAAATGAACTTAAGGCCATATTTCTAGAGGACCAAGCTAAAAGCAAAACGAGTCAAAAGTTTTTGTGTGTTAGTTTTGACATGCAAAAGGTATTGAATACTCCATTTTCGAAACATGTTACTCTATTTTACTCCCGTAAATACGCATTTTACAACTTAAGTGTTTACGAAAATGATACACGAAACGGATACTGTTTTTTGTGGGGTGAACGAGATGGAAAACGAGGAAGCAATGAAATATGCTCAGCTCTTTATAAGTATGTAAACATACTTTATTTAAAAAAAATTAAATCTTATCCCTAATTATATTTATAGGTATTTACAAATTTTTGACAAAAAAGAAATCGCAGAAGAATTAAGCCTGTATTGCGACAGCTGTCCTGGCCAAAATCGTAACAAGGCGGTGTTGGCAATGTTTGCATACTTCATAAACTCTTCAAAGTTTTTGAAAAAGTTATGAGTGACTTACTTACTTCCGGGCCATACTATGATGACGGTTGACTCTGTGCACAGCACAATAGAGTCTTTTATAAAAAACCGAACGATATGGGCGACTAGTAAATGGCACGCGAATTAAATGTTTGTTGATCTTCTCTTAAGAGAGACACAATATAAAGACAAATGATTATGTCGATTCTTATCAAATGTTTATTTAAAAGTGTCTTCTCAAACATGAAAGTGAATCTTAAATACTAAAGCTTACATCTAACAAAAGTTCAACTTAATTCTAAAGCTTTTAACGAAAACAAGGAGGGAAAGAAATTTAGATGATTAAGATAAAACAGGGATGGACATTTACATTATTAAGTCGAAAAGTATATCACCTATCCTTTATTCCTAACTATACATAACTCCTCCATCCTTTGTTTCGTGATACTCCTGAATCACGATTATAATATACATACACATACTCGTATGTTTGTTTTTATTTGTTTTGAAATTTACAATAATTATTACATATATTATATTTATTATTGAAATTAATTATTATTTAAATTTGAGAGATTTGTGCAGTTTGAATATTTAAAAGGTCTCTTTATATTATTTTCGTGAATATTTGTTAAATTCTGTTTTCTAAACTTAGGTTGCTCTTTATGTCTTAAACTTTTATAATTTTTAATATATCCCTCAATTCTGTCTTCTTCATAATTCTCCCGTTTTTCATTCCTTTTTTGAGTAATTGCAAGTTTTCGTGCTTCTATTCGTTTTTTTATTAATAAATTATCAACTTTGTTATTGTGTACATTTATTGGTGTTTTTTTAATTGTAGAATGAAATGTATTATTATAATAGTCAACAGCTTTAATCAATTGCTCCTTTATAGGTAATTTCTCTATTAAATTTAATGTTCTTTTAACAGTTGACATAGGTGTCTATATGTATTATTTCATTAATATCAGATGGCGTTTCTGTGAGAGCAAAACATTTTCTAACCGAGTTACGATCATATTTAGCTGCAGAACATATGTCACAATTATTAATTACTTTGTTTACTAAAATCTTGAGGTTGGGGCAGTAAATTTTGCGTTTTAAACTTTCATAATTAGATATAATGCCAGCATGCCCTGATTCTCTGACGTGGAATAAAGAAATTAATTTAAAAGCTTCAGTATCGTTTTCAATATCTTGGCCAAAATACCTGCATTTTACAAACTTTATCTCAGGAGTATAAGCTACAACTTCAACTATTTTTTGTTGAAGAACTTTATATATATCGTCATCCAGTTCCGAAAAGATAGCCACTATTCCTTTTTGTATATGTCTTCTCAAAATATCCCCGATATTATTTGTTAAATAATTTTTGTCAATATACACCCTTTTGTTGCCCTTAACCATTTTTGATTCCGTTTCTTTATTTCGAACGACAATTAACTGAGTTTTAAATCTGTTCACTACAGTGTCAAGAATAGGAATATGGACAGACAATTTTTCTTGTTGAAAGTGTATTGTAGCTAATGCCACACCATTGTCTTTATGTTCTTTATTACCCGGATGAATTTCATTCATATCACAACCAATTCTACTTAGAAAATCTGCTATTTTGTTCTCTTTACCTACAATATAGTCTATTTTGGTATCATATTCTCCAAGTTGAATAAGCCACCTTTGGAGCCGAGGGTTTATGTTCTTTCCATTATTTTTTACTTGTAATCATTTTGGAGGCTGGTGGTCAGTACTCAGATGGAACTCTCTACCAAAAAGATATGGTCGGAAGTATTGACAACTCCACACTATTGCAAGCAGTTCCTTTTCTACCGTTGAATAGTTTTTTTCGTGATCTTTGAGAGTACGAGATGCAAAACATATAGGATAACCCTCCTGGGAAAGAACAGCCCCAAGTGCAGAGTTGCTAGCATCTGTCGTAAGTTTAAATAGCTTAGCAAAATTGGGGTACCTTAAAATAGGATAGTCTGTGATGATAGTTTTGAGTTTTTCAAAAGCTGAAATATAGTTTGGGTCATTGATATTTACTTTGCTGTACTTTTTTAAATATCGGATCATCGGAAATGCAATTTTAGCGTAGTCTTTTATAAATTTACGGTAATACCCTGTTGCTCTGAGGAAAGATCTGAATTGTTTCTGTGTTTCCGGAAGTTTAAGGTTCGAATGAATGAAATTTTTCCTCTATTAGGCTTCACACCTTCAGGCGTTAAAACATGTCCTAGATAATTTGTTTCTTTTACAAGAAATTTATTTATCTATTTGAATTTTTAGACCGGCACTTCTTAAAGCAGAAAATATCAACTTTAGAGTGTCAATTTGTTCTTGTAGTGATGTACTGAAGATTAGTATATCATCAAGGTAAACTACACAAATTTTGTTGATATATTTTCTTAGAACTGCATTCATCAACCGTTGAAATGTTGATGGTGCGTTTTTAAGGCCAAAAGGCATCCTAACAAACTCATATGGAGTTGAAAACGCAGTTTTCTTTCTATCCATTGGGTTCATAAGAATTTGGTGGAAACCCTTTGCTAAGTCTATGGTCGAGAAGTATTGAGCTCTTCCTGGTTTATCAAGTATGGTATCAATGTTGGGGATTGGAAATTTATCACTAATTGTATTCTCGTTTAATCTTCTGTAATCGATGACTATTCTCAATTTTTGCCGACCAGAATTGTCCAACTTTTTGGGAACAACCCAAAGAGGACTGTTGTATGGAGAGTAAGCTTATCGCCATCTTTGTAAAAAAGGTCCTCGTAACGGTGTTAGAGGGTAACTATGCTTTTTCTTTCTTCAGTGTTCATATGATCTATGTTCAAATTATTGATAATAGGAGTATTGATGGGTTCTATGGCATAAATGTTATGAATATCAAAGGGGTAGTGGTGAAAAAATACTTTAGTATCATTCACTTCCAAATATCCATCCCTAATATTAATGTTTGCTTTTAAATCAACAAGTGTATTATGACCTATAATTGCATCATAATTTTTGTTTTCAAGCTTAATAGCCATCCAAGTCATCCTACCCTCGGTGTTGAATTCTCTAGAGATATCTGTATCTAAACTATTTGTTATTTTATTCACACCGTTAATGGTTTTGTAATATTTTGGATCTTTAAGGGTTTCGTACGATGCAACTGGGAATATATCTGAGCCTATTACATTGGTTGTTGATCCTGTGTCTATGAGACACCTCAGTTGTACATTATTAATTTTTACTCTAATTATTGGTTGTCCTGTTCTTTGTGAGGCTCGTTGTAAAAATTTTCGTCACTCTGTTGGATATTTTCTATCTCCATAGGTTCAGTTGGCAAGTCACCCTGTCTTGGATAAAATTGATTTTTTTGTGGATTATTGTTCATAGAACTAGTTTGGTGTGACATTTTAGTTTGTTTGATTTTGTGTGAAAGTGTTTCTCTCAGCAACAGAATTATTTCCAACTGTAAAATATGATTGTTTGTTGTTTGAATTGTAATTGCTATTCGGAACTGTTTTTGATTGAAAAAATTCGGTATTTTTATTTAATAAATTCTTCTGACTTGTAACAGTTTTCCTATGTCTATAGTCTATGCATCTCCGATCGTTTAAAAATTTAAGCCTAGTGTATTCCATACCAATGCTGTTTAGTGATTCATTGTCTGCTATGTGAGCCCTAACTTGCCTATCTATTTTGTCAATAAGAATATCAACCAGGTCACGGTACACACATTCTGGCTTATATATAATTGGTTTTTTAACGTCAAATTCATACAACTCATTTATATCAAACCTAGCTTTCTCGAAAACGTTAAATAATTCGTCTAAATTATTAATTTTACAATTTCTAAAAAAATTATAGTTTTCTGCATAAGTTTTACGTGGTTGCAAATATTTTAATAACTTATCTCTAATCTGATCCCAAGTCGCACCGTCACCAAGCTCCATGGCACAACGTCCGGCATCACCTTGGATTTTGTCGTTTATTCCTATCTGGCGACCGAATTGTAAATGCCCATTATTCTGCCCACATAGGGCAATGGTAGCATCCACCGACTTTATAAAAGCCAATGGATAATGATTTTTGTCGAGTGGCTTTATCGACGGAATTGTATTTTGGAGTTAGGAAATCAAATTGTTGTTCATTAATTGGCTGTTGTTGTTCATTAGCTGGTAATTGTTGTTCATTAGTTAGTTGGAGTTGTTCATAAATTGGCCGTTGTTGCTCGTTAATTAATTGTTGTTGATCATTCACTTGTTTTTGTAGCTGCGCATTCTCTCTAGTTTTTTCAGCAAGTTGACTGTGTTGTTCTTGAAGAGCCAATTCCAAGCATTGAATCTGTTTGGTTATGCAGTGCAAGCAGCGAGCACAAGAAATAGGTGATAGTCAGCATAGCGGGTCTGGACCGTAGGCAGGATCGATGACGTAGGAAGAAACAGTTTGTTCAGTTAATTGTACAGGATTCCGTTGTTTTGGTTGTCTAACTGCGACTGCATGTGTTGTGTGCAGTGACAAGCGTCTTGGTTTGTCTTTGATTTTGTTTACTATTATTGCTTGATCGGTCGCGCACTAATAAGGTTCTGTGCTAATTTAGGTTGCTGTTTTCATTTTCGTTTCGCTCATCTCTTCTGCATGCTCGCTTGATCTTGTTCACTCTTTCACATCGTTTTGGCTCGTTCGTTTTATCCTCGCGGTGAACATGAAAAGCAGCATCATCAGCAGCAGCAACAACAACAACATCATTAGCATCATAAGCAGCAGCAGCAGCAACAACAACAACAGTAACAAGCAGCAGTTTTATCAACAATAAATAGAAACAATAATTGTAAACAAACAAAAGCACAAGCAAAAAGTGAATTATAACAAACAATAAAGGTTTATATTTAAAGTGTATTTTCCGCGTGTTTTCTTTAATTTAATTGGAAAGTGGCACGAAAAAGCTCGTGACCAAACAGAATCTTTTCGAAAAGATCTTCCATGATTGTTGTTATGATTGGTAATTCAAACTCTTGATTCTTAATGTTTAATTTTTATTAATTTTTATTTTGTTTATTTTTATTATGTTTATTTTTATTATTTTGTTTACGATACAAGTAACTCAGTTTTTCAACGTATTTAACTTGTGATTTGTTCTTTCATTTGCACAGTTGTTATTTATAATGTATAATCTGTCACTATCAGGAAATGTAAGTTTCTTCTTTTTTTTTTCATTTACTTTTATATTCACTGTTTGGATACAGTTTCTTTTATTCAGTTATACTTTAATTCAGTTATTTCTTTATTCGGTTATTATATAGTAACACCGCTTTTTTTATTTTTACTCCACTGCACTACAATTTTAATAATACGAGTATATAATTTTTTTCTGTTTCTGTCCGTTTCTTAGTTTCTTTGTTTTTTGTTTTTCCCTTTTTTGTCCCACTGCACTGCAAAACAGTTTTTATTTTTTATTATTATTTTTTTTTTCACTACTGTTTGTTTCTTAGTTTATTTCTTTTGTCTTTAAGCTCTTTGCATTGCATTAAATTTTTAAAAATTGTTCACTTTAAGTAATGTATGTTTCTTCAATTATTATTATATTTTATTTTTTTGTTCGGAGGATCTTTAGATCTCCTTAGACAACCGTGTTTAAGTTCTTTCCTTATCTTCTACAGAAGATAAGGCCGTAGACTGCGCCAATTAAATGTTTGTTGATCTTCTCTTAAGAGAGACACAATATAAAGACAAATGATTATGTCTATTCTTATCAAATGTTTATTTAAAAGTGTCTTCTCAAACATGAAAGTGAATCTTAAATACTAAAGCTTACATCTAACAAAAGTTCAACTTAATTCTAAAGCTCTTAACGAAAACAAGGAGGGAAAGAAATTTAGATGATTAAGATAAAACATTAAGTCGAAAAGTATATCACCTATCCTTTATTCCTAACTTTACATAACTCGCGCTTATTCGAAGCTCACGCGCAAATCCATCTAACTACGAATGCGTTGATTTAACTCACACAGACTTCCAAAACTGGAAATTATTTGCAAATTTAATTTTTTCAAATAAAACTAAGTTAAATTTAAGCAAATTACGTACTACTACATTCAATAAAACTCCAATGACTATTGAACTTACTCATTACTTTCTTTTATCAACAAATAACAATGTTATAAAAGATTTTAATTTAAATCATGAGATGCAGAATTTGTACTCCACCGAATTTAGAATTACAAGTGTAAAATACAATGACTTAAAAAACGTATATATTAAGAATATTATACCCACCAAATATCATTCAGAATATATTAATCTCAATAGCAGCAAAGCAATCAGAGATACTTTGGGTGAAACCGATGACGAGGACTGAATAAACCTCATTATTTCCTTTATTCTGTTACTTTTCTAACTATATTTTCAATTATGTTTATATCCATTATGCCTTATAATAATAATCAACAATCTTACAAAATAAAAAGAAATACTCGTTAAACTTATCAATAATATTGTATGGGAAACTGCTTTTGCAAATGATCGTAAGACACACATTTTGGTCTCCAAGCAGTGAAAGCTGTGCATGCGAAATGATCGTATGTGCATAAAAGTTAATGTTTTCACAAGAAAACAATTTGTTTTAGTACTTTCCTTTTTACTAATAATTAAAGCAGCTTAAAACACATATCCAATTTAATTTTTGGCGAAACTTTTCGCTCCCAATTTTGAAATAATCAAAAAACCGTCTCCGCAACAATTTACTTTTTGTGACATACGATCATTTCGCAAAAAGGGGACGATATGATTGTTTGAAAGTATTGTTTTGGTTATTTTGTGTATTACTGGATCTGTATTTATAGTAAATTGGCCAACACTTTAATTTGTGTGTACCTCGTTATAATTTCGTTCATAGAACTCTGCTGGTCCATATGAGATCTCAGAGGTATATCGATCATCTGTATCATTGTATTAACTAAGTCCCTATCTGTCCTACTGGGCTCATATATTTGAGGTTTATCCTCATCAAAAAAAATATATTCGGTTTAAATCATTTTGATACTTTGGAAAATAACTAAGCAATTCTCATAAATGATTTACTCTAATATTACGGCACCTATTAAATACATCGCCATATGTCAACCTTGGTTTATAATGGTCCCTCAATTTTGATTTCATCTGGTCCAATATTGCCTCTGCTCCGAGCTCCCTAACGGAATTACCAGCTGTACCAGCTATCTTCTCGTTCATTATAATTGACATCGCTAATCTCTTCAATTGTACATTATTCGTCGGGCAACATGCCATTACAGCCTCTACCGAAGTCACGAATGCCGACAGAGTATGATCTCTGTCCAGCGACTTCAGTTTACGAAGCTGTGTTAATATATCTTTCGGTGTTAAGACAAATTCTTCCTGTAACTGCTGCATTTGGTGTTGTTGTTCCTGTCGTTGCATTCGTTGCTGTACTTCTTGTTGTTGCATCAGTTGTTGGAGTTCTTGTCGTAACTGAAGTATGACTGCCTCTTGGTCCCTCACCACAAACAAGTTGTTATAATATCTTGTTGCTCTGGCATATTTGTGATATTTATTATAAGAAGAATCTGCTTACCTTTATCTTATTTTGTGTTGTTGTATATGTTGTAATTTTACGTTGTTTTTTGTTTTAGTTATTGTTGTTGTTGTATTGCATATGTTGTTGTTGTTGTTGTAACAGCAAGGGAGCTGCAAGTAGAAGTATGCATGCATTAAATAAGGAAAGTGAGAGGGTAGGGGAAACGGAAATTTGTGTGCAGTAGAGGGAACAAAAGAAAAAATAGAAAAAGAAAGAATTAAAATTTAAAATTACGTTATCTTAATTAAATTAGATAAAATGGGTAAAGTTCTTAGTCTACATCAAGCCCTCAAAAGGAAGATACCTCTATCGGTCGAAACCATAAGTCAATAGGAGCCAATTGGGTCGGTTTTAAGGGACAGTTGAAAAGGTGAACCGTGTTGTGAGGAGAACCACCACACTGTGGACAGCGATCATTGTCAGAAAGCCCAATACGTTTCCTGTAGCACTGGAGGATAAGAGACCAACCCGACCTTAGCTGAGATAAGGTGGTCCTGGTACTACGAGGGAGACGTTTTTCACTATCATCAACAGGTGGAGGACGGCCTCCTAACACAACATTATTCTGGTGTGACTCTAATGCAATTTCAACTGCCCTCCGATGTAATTCATCACGACCAGACTTATAGCGCCCACTGTCAAGAGTATCGCCTATAAAGGAAGCAATATCTTCCTCGCATATTCTGATGTCATTACGAATATGCCTAGGCGGAATAACGTCCATAATAGTGCTATACTTCTCTCGAGTGGTCGGGTCTGCGTCCCGGAAGTACCCGACAACAACAGTCGGCCAAGGACCACTCATCTCAGCCGCGAGGCTGCAGGTATGTATGCATATGTTGTAGGTTTTGTTGCTATTGTTATTTACTTTTGTTTTATATGAATTTTCTTCATTGATGATTTATTTTTTTTTTATTTTTATGTTTTAAGTTGATTAATGTTAATGTATAATTTTATTAACGTTCTGTTGTTACTATTATTGTTATTTTGTTTTTTATTAATTTTTTTATTGGTTTTTTTTTTTAATTTTGTTTTTATTTGTTCAAATATATTTTTGTTGGTTTATTTTATTTTTGTTGTTTTTGTTGCCATTTCATATTTATGTTTTCTTATCACTCTATTTTAGTTTTGTATTCACTCTTGATTACCTTTTTTCTTTTTATTTTTTTTCTGCACTTTTCCTTTATCAATCCTTTTTTATTTTCTTCGGTATACTATTTTTCCGTTGTTATTTTACTTTAAATTGTATCCTTCAGTTTATTATAACTTAGGAGTCATTTAATTTTCAATACGTTTTATGCTGCACTATTGATGCACTACACTGTTCTTTTACTGTCACAAACATAATTTCGATTCACTGTTTCTTTTCTAGCACCACACTGTTACTTTGCTTAACCTGTTATGCAGGTATGCCGTTTTAACTATCTACCACCTTTTTTTACTGCATCGTTACACAAGTGTACTGTTTTACTGTCTTCCCATTTTTTGCACTGTACTGTTATTTTCCTGACCCGTTACATAGGTGTACAGTTCTTACTGTCCACTTTTTCCCTTTTAATAGTTTTTTCTTTCAGGTATAATAAATTTGTCCCTCTAACCTTTTATAGAAATTAATTTTGTTTCAATGGTTGGTTTTATTATTCTAGTGGCAGGAGTGCGCACATGAGCCACCAACTTAAAACTAAATTCCTATTACAATCTCACTCTATTTATATCATTTTCCCTAACATAGTTCAAATGTAAATTGCTTAACAGTAGTTCATCATAACGGACGAGGGTCAAACCAACTATCAAACAAGCAAATACGTGTAATGTATTACAATAACGGACCATTAATACAAAGAACATACTTAACTGCAAACTTAACAATTCACATAAACAAATTAAAGAACATAAAGGTGATGAAATATCTTATTGCTATACCATACGACCCTGTTATACTATACTATGTTATGTTAACTAAATACAAATTAAAGAACATAAGAACATTAAAGAATACAAAAGAGATGAAATATCTTATTACTACACCCTACGATCCTGCTTATAATATACTATGTTATGTTAACTTGTATAAAGAAATATGTTTTGTGAAATACGTTTGATTTCATATTGCACCCTACTTAACTTTGTTCATATTATACATACATATATTTATATGTACATATATTGTATATGTACATATGAGTGAGTAAATTTTATATTGTATAAACTTTGATTTTTCACTTATATCTTCTTTAAATTGTTAGCCACTTATTTATGTAAAACGAAAGGTATTGATACTTCAAAAAAAAAAAAAAAAAAAAAATAAAATAAAAATAAAAATTTATTTACGTCCGTTTGATACTATTATACTAATATATATTTATACCCTACTCAAAGAAATTTGCTAGGAGTAGAACTTAATTTTTTTTCGATCATAAAAATATTGTACTTTTCTTTTTGTTTGTATACTCGTATGTGCCTCTTATTATTATACTCTTCACATAAGTGAATAGTATTATAAGTTTGTCATGAAGTTTGTAACACACAGAAGAAGACATCGCAGACCACATAAAGTATATATATTTGTGATCAGCTCGATGAGACGAGTTGATTTAGCCATGTCCGTCTGTTCGCACTCCTAGTCCTTCAGTTATTGAGCTAGAGAGATAAAATTTGTACATCGGTTTCTTTTTACCAAACGCCGATCAAGTTCGTGAATCAGTCGAATCGGACCACTAGGGTACTAGGTACCTCCCATACAAACCCCCTTTTAAATTAATATTCTTATTAGAAAAAGTTTCTGTTTTTTTACGTATCGAACTGAAATTTGAACACTATAAGTTTCTGGTTCTCCAACCATATAAATTTTACTCGCTGGGGCATGAAGAGTATTACAACTTTAGCATGGGCAAAGTTAGTCTTCTTTTTCATATTTTTTTTATTATAGCAAATTTAATATTAAGTCAAACTTCAAGAATTCAATTTTGTAATTCTGTTAAAAAAAAACATTCTTTACGAAAACCAAATTCAATTGCTACAACCCAACGGGATCATATATAACATGCACTTTAATCTTGTAGGAAAATAATAGAAAACCCATTTTTTTTTATTGATATTTTCTTTATTTGCAAGTGTCGTCAGACGACAACCAGCGAATTTTATCGTACGATGTTAGTCACTTTAAACAGGTTTGGATGAGTTAATCACTCATCCAGGATGCGGAATGGGAGATCTAGTGGGTGTTGCCTTTTCAGGCGTCACGTTTGGCTGCTGTTGTCCAACAAGTTCATTGCTAGGTAATTGACAAGTCCTCCAACCTAATGAAGTGTCTGTTGCAGATCCTGACAATTAACTTCTTTTATCGTTGGTATCTACAGGTCTCGGTGGATAACCGAGTTTCGAACAAACCACCGCACCTACAATTCTCCACAGTAGCTTGGACTGAAGCCTCTGAAGTATTTCCAAGTTTGAGTTGGATGCAGTGCCCCAAAGCTGTATGCTGTAAGTCCATACCGGATTCAGAATGGCCTTGTACAGTAACAGCACATTTCGCAGGTTGAGCTTCGAGTTTACCCTGAAGAGCCAATTCATTTTTCGATGTTTCAGGCCCAACTGCCTTCGTCAAAATGTGAGGTTGCCAGGTGAGACTTATGTTTAGTCCCAGATACTTCACAATGTCACTTATTGGGATGGCGTCACCGTTGATAAGAACGGCAGGGCATGTCGAGCGATTCAAGGTGAATGTAACATGCATAGATTTCTCTGCATTGATGCATATGTTCCACCTCTTCAGCCAAAGGCCCAAGTAGTCTTGCAGGAGAGCTGAGGCTACAGCCGGGTCGCTGTCGCGCACCAGCACAGCAGTGTCATCCACATACGAATGTCGCTATTGAGAGTTTCTCGTCTCTCAAGATCGGGAGGTCAAACGTGTTGAGCGTGTATAGGATGGGTCCCAATACACTGCCTTGAGGAACTCTAGATAGCATGTTCTTTATGTCAGACTCCTGGTCTTCGCATGTGACATAAAAGGTCAAAAAGGTGAAAAAACGATCTTAGAATCAGGAAGTTTGGAGCTGGCAGTTGGAATCATCAGATCTCGGTGAAGTTACGTGTTTCTCACATACCACGAAGCTCCAGATATGCGACGAAGTGCATTGTTTTGGCAGGCTCGGATTCTACGAATGTTATAAGCAGCAGTGGAACCCCATATCTGAATGCCATAGCGACAGACATGGACCACTACTTGGTTATAAATTAGCAGTTTACCAATTAATGCAAATCTGCTGTTTACACGCAATAGCCAATCTAGTCTGTTCAACTTCTGGTAGCAACAAACAGCGACAGAGATAAGCATAGATAACATTGAATTTAAAACACCATTAAAAATTGAAATCATTTATTAAATTAAGTGATTACAGCATAATATTCTTGATATAAACTATTTACGCATGCCTTTAACTGTCACATGAATTTGAACAAAATGAAAACTTTAAGTTTTGAATGAAATTATTGGTTTTGCTTCTCATGTCATTACTATATATACTATATATATTTTGAGTCTTGTGAAGTTCGTCAGTCTTACAAAATATAAACTGTGAAGCAGTCGAAAATTTTATATTTGCTCTTGAAATTTAATTTGTTTTTTTTCGAAAAAATATAAACGTGATTTTTGGTACGCAATTTCGAAAGGTACGTTTTCTATTAGTCTTTTTGTCTTCAATTATAACAATAAGTGAGAGAAATACACATTCCGTAGTTGACAGCAATATGAGTTCAGCTAAAGACATGTCTCCGGATTCTGCTTGTGGATCGGCATCGCCAACTAATAATGGCGAAAAAATGCCAGAGCCTTTGGAAATGGATCGCGGATTTGCTGATAACCAAGATCGTGATGCCAAGACTGAAGATGGTAACACGGCTTCTGGAGACCATACGATGCAAGACAACGGTAATGGTAATAAGTCCAAGGAGAATGTGGGCACAAACTACTCAAAGGAGTCACGTAATCCCATAACTGGTCTTGGTCTTAACGGTGATGGCGTCGGTGGTTTAAAGTCGAAGAGACCAAAGGCCCGGGAGGGCAATCCCGTTACCGGTGAGGGTTATAAGCCGGGCGGAAATGACTTCCCAGATCGCACTAATGGGGATAAGAACAGCCGTGGTGCACCACCGGGTCGTTTTTCTAACGGCATTTGGTAAAGAAGCACAAATTGTTAATTATGCAGCCGAAGACCATTAGACCCTCAACATTAACATCAAAAGGAACATTGGTCATTCGAGCTGAAGAGTGAAAACTCTCACCTACTCTAAACGATCGCTACAATTAACTCTTTTTCCACTTTTGGAAAACAAACACACAAAACAAGAACACATTTTTATATAGGAAATCGACATCTTTATGCTTCTTCTTTTACTACCTTGAAGCATAGAAATGCGATTTTCTTAAATGGATCCTGAAGAAAAGTATACACTTTTGTTAGCTTGCATGCACTAAATTCCATTTCATATTACTTATATTGATAACAGAAATGTACACTGTTGTTATTCATTTTAAAATGATATCCGAAATATACACTTCTGTTATTTCGCTCGCACCAGATACATACCATTTCATATTAGATAAATTGTTATTAGAAATAAACACTTCCGTTAGCTGGTACGCACCAAATACCACTTAAAATTACATCGACATGAAAAATACACACTTATGTTAACATGCACGCACCATATACTGATAAAAACTGTATCGATATCAAAACTATTGTACGATTTAAAACACAATAAAAAATATAATTATTGCGCATCTTAAAAAGAAAAATTTGGTTGTTTTTGATTTTCTTTTATATAACTAAAAAATACGGAATGAAAGTTATGAAATCAGCTGACCTATTTTTAAAATGATATTATAACGATATTGTAATCTGGGTTGTAAAATTTACATACATGCTTTGTAAGACGTATATGGGAATTTCCACGGTGTCGAACGTAACCGTCGTACGCTTTTAAAGTAAAAAAAGTCTGTGTAAGACATATTTTCTTTTCTTTTTTTAGTTTATCTAACAGGTCTTTGGGAGCACTATATTTAGTGAAAAGGTTGATTCCAAGCGTAATTTTGGTTCTGAAGTAAATGCCAAATAAAATCGATTCGAACGTGATAAAAAACGGAAGTGGGTTTCGTGGTCATCTATAAAAACCCAAAAGTCAGCGAAATATATTAATATTTTAAAACGCGACTGATTTTAATATATTAAGGAATAATGTCATTTTATTTTACATTTGCTTTTATCGAAAAATCTTCATTTATTTTTTTTTTTTTTTTTTTTTTTTGTAAACGATAAAGTGAATCGATACGTGACATTGTGAATGTGACATATATTTCCACTATGGTTTCTTTCATATATTTTTGTATATTATTATAGCTTTATTTATTAAATCAAATATCAATTATTTTGGGATTATAACAGACATTAATTTAAAAATAGAAAATAGGAAGCGGTAGTACAAAATTATATATATTTTTATTAACAGAATATGCAGTCCGAGCTGCTTAAATTTGAAGACCGTCACATGTAAAGTTGCATATTTTTTTGATACGTTGGATATTTAAGAAGTTCTTCCATTTCAAAATTATAGTGAAAAATTTTCAACCTGGTCCGAAGAGATGTACAGAATTTGAACACCCTTAATGTTATTTTTTGCACATTTGTAAATAGTGAAAGGAACAAGTTTTTTTGTTTTAGTGAGCTGCCAAACTTGTCTTTTTAAAACTGCTCCTACACCATCGACTGCGCCTTTTCCATATAAACTTGCGAAGTAGTTCCATTCTATGTTAGATTCGATCTCCTCAGTTGATAGTATTTATACTTATTATTTAAAACTTCAAGAATTTTAATTTTTTTCTCCAAATCTTTTGGCAATGCTGCCTCGACTTTTTTCACCGCTTTTGCCAAGGTTTGCCTACACGTATAAGGCGTACGCGGGCTATTTATTTTATTATCTTTTTTTTCTCCCGACTGTTTCTCTGCCATGTCTTCATTTGTTTTAGCTAGTGTTTTCCATTACTCCATTTCTATTGTTTTGCATCCGTTCTTTGTTTTTTTTCGGTAGTTGCTCTCTACCTTTTCGAGCTTTTTTTCTTATCTTTAGAACAGCTTTCGTTCATCTATATAAAAATAATATGTATACATATACGAGTATATTAATAAAAAAAAGTTTATTAAGTCAATTACTTAAATGCATTTGGTGAAATTCTTAACCAGCTTAAGGGTGTTGGAATCGACATTAGCGATGAGCTACAAGCTATCATTTTGCTTTCAAGTCTTCCAAAAAACGTATGAGAATTTTGTTGTCGCCATTGACACTCACGACAGTCTGCGTACGTTTGAAATTCTCAGTATTAAGTTGTGTGAAGAAGGAGAACGAAGAGAAAATACATTGGATCAAAACGAAACGTCGCAAGCATTAACTGTTACAAGCAGACAGCACCGTTCGAACACAAGTACGAAAAATGATACAAAGAAGAATGTGCGTAATATTGTGTGTTACCGATGTGGAAGGCGCGGGCATATAAAAGCGAATTGCACAGCAAAGTTGGCAGTAAAAAATGAACATAAAAGCACAGGAGCGGAACAAAAGCAATGTAGTTTTCTGGGCGCTTTAGACGCAAAAAGTTTTGATCGCTTAAAGTGGTGTCTGGACAGTGGCGCAACTAGTCACATGTGCTGTGAGAAAGAGTTGTTCACAAAATTTGAAGAACATTCAGAGCTAATTGGATTAGCAGGCGACGGACATTTACGCGCAGAAGGGAAAGGCGTAGTTACCCTACAGACAGAGTTGTGCACGCTGAAATTAGTAAACGTACTGTATGTGCCACAACTAAAGGAAATTTCATGTCAGTAAGTCGATCTGTAGAAAATGATTGTGTTGTGCATTTTGGGGACAAATATGCAAAAGTCGTATAAAAGAACGAGTGCATTTTGAAAGTACCAAAAATTGGAAACTTGTTCATGTTCGAAAGCAAATCAAACAAATGTTGTGCTGCGGTTGCTGTTAATGAAAGAGTATGGCATCAAAAATATGGTTATCTAAACTACGGCAGTTTGGCGAACATTGTCAATAAACAAATGGTCCGCGGGATGGAGAATATTGTTTTTCCGCCGAAGATGGTATGCAAGACGTGTATGGTAAGTAAGATACACGTACAGCCTTTCCCAAATATATCCAAAAAAGGGTGTATGATTTGCTTGAGCTGGTGCTCAGGGATGTGTGTGGTCCATTTTGAAACCGGCTCGCTTAGAGGTTCAAAGTATTTCTTAACTTTTATTGATGATAAGTCAAGGCGTATTTTCGTATATTTTTTGAAAAGCAAAGACGAGGTTTTTGAGAAATTTGTCAAATACAAAAGACTTGTGGAGCGCCAAACCGGAAGGAAAATATAATGTGTTCAGTAATGACAACGGGGGTGAATATGTTCATAAGACATTCACTGAATTTTTCAAGGAAAATGGTATTGGTAGGCAACTAACAGTTGCGTATTCACCACAACAGAACGGCGTCGCAGAGAGAGCAAACATAACATTGGTTGAGATGTATGCTGGTGCAGTCGAGACTTGGCGAGTCTTTGTGGGCTGATGCAATCAATACTGCAGAATATGTTTGAAATCGATCTCCCACGAATGCGTTGCCGAATATGACCACAATGGAATCATGGACAGAAGCCATGTATAAGCCATCTAAAAGTTTTTGGTTTTGTTGCAGTTGCACTCGACAAAGGAAATCATAAATTGCAAGCCAAAGGGAAGGAATACCGGATAGTCGGGTATTCAAATACGGCCCAAGGTTACAGGTTGTTTGATGCTGAGAAACGACAGGTGGTTGAAAAAAGAGGTGTCCTATTTGATGAGGCCAGCAAAGATCAGAGTTGAAATGGTTACTTTCGATGCGCCAGAGAGTACAAATATAACGTTCCTGAAGGACAGCGACAGTGTCACAGACATAAACTATTCAGATGACACAAACGAAGACAGATTTTTGATTTTGAAAGCGCAGAAGACGAAGACGTGGTTCAGGTAGGACCCGGGAGACCAAGGCTGATTCGGACAAGTAAACTTGGTCGACCGAAGAAGTATTTCAACATTCTGGGTGCTTTATTCACTGGTGACGTACGAATACCAACGACGTACAGTGAGGCACTAAACAGCGAAAACGCACCGAAATGGCGTAAAGCCATGGAAAAGGAATACACTGCTTTGATGAAGAATACAACGTGGGTGGAAGCAGATTTGCCTAAAAACCAGCAAGCTATTGGTTGTAAATGGGTGTACAGTGTGAAGTGCGGAGCAGACGGAGAAATACAGGGATTCAAGGCACGGCTTGGGGCAAAAGGTTATGCACAGCGATACGGCGTAAACTACCATGAGAATTTTTCCCCAGTATGCCGATTGGAGAGCATACGATTAGTGCTGGCGCTGGCAGAAGAGTAACAGTTGCATCTACACCAAATGGACGTATGCACGGCATACCTGAATAGTGACTTAACTGATACGGTCTATATGAGGCAACCGGAGGGATATGCGGATAACAGCACAACTGGCAAGGCCTTGCTGCTAAAAAAGGCTATCTACGGGTTGAAGCAGTCAGGAAGGGAATGAAACACTGAACTAGATAGTGTGTTATGTGGAATCGGTATCATACCATGCGAAAACGAACCATGTCTCTCTAAGCAGCGTGTTAAAGGTAATTTGTCACTTATCTTGATATGATATGTAGATGACATCATTATAGCATGCGAGTCGAAACAAGAAGTGATCAACATAAATACGTCAATCTCAAAAGCGTTTGAGTGTGAAGATAAGGGTCAGCTGAATCTTTTCCTTGGTATGCAGATTGAAAGAGAAGGTGATCTTGGCGAAATCACACTGACATTAAAGAGCTTTTGCAACGTCATGGTATCGAGAACTGCAGAAGTGCATTTATGCCTTTGGAGGCATGCAAGTAGCATGCAGAAAGCATGCAGAAATGATCAATGTAAGCCCGTTGACGTTAACGCGTATCAATCAGTCATTGGAGAGTTAATGTGGTTAGCATTAACAACCAGGCCGGATATTTTACATTCTTTGGCAAAATTAGCACAGCGCAGCCAGTATCCACACAGTGAGCACCTCGCTGGAGTTAAGCATGTATTACGGTATCTGGCATCTACGGCAGACGTGAAACTACATTACAAAAAATGCGGACAGGCATTTGTCGGTTTTGTGGATTCTGACTGGGGCTGCAACCAGGTAGATCGCAAGTCGTATATTGGGTACGTAAACTTCATGGCAGGAGGTCCAATAACCCGGAAGTCGGAAAAACAAAGCAGCGTGGCACTCAGTAGCACCGATGCTGAGTTCATGGCATTATCAACAGCATGCCAAGAGGGTATAGCTATACGAAGGTTAATAATAGAAATCGGATGTGGCAATGAGAACAGTCCCACCACTGTGTACGGCGACAATTTGAGTGCACAACAGCTGGAAAAAAATTCTGTGCATCATGGCAGATCAAAACACATAGATATACGATATCATTTTGTACGCGAAATTGTTAACGAAGGTCAGATTGTATTGAGTTACATTCCCACTGGTGAAATGATAGCAGATATCTTGACTAAGAATTTGAAAAAGAATAAGCATGTTAAATTTATGAAAAATCTGCATGTATGTACAATAGAAACATATGTTCTTTTTTTTTTGTTTCGTTCCTTTATCATAATGTTCCATTTGAATTGTAAACATTCGCTAATTACCTTTACTTAAAATAACATGCATGAAGCGATCGATATCATTTTGGTTGTACTTATTTAAATAAACAATTTTTGGCAGTATCACCTCTCTTAAAGATGTAAAGAGAAAATGCTTTGAAAAATACCCAACAACGAAAAATTGCATTCAACTAACTTTAAAGTCGATTTTCTCATCATAGTAAATTAATTCAAGTGAAAACCGTTTAAACTAATAAAATTTGAATATTTTTCTTTAATAATTTCATTCAATATAGTTTGTTTTTAATAACATTTAATTTTTCGGTCATGGTGGACATTTCTGTGGATATCCCCATATGTAATAGTATATGTAAGAAATAGGTAAACGCTAAGAAATTACAGAGTATACACAAATAATTGCATTGCTCCAGTTTGTCCTCTGGCTTCAGTCCTCCTTATTTTAATCGATCAACGTTGATTGCACGTTGTCGTTTGCGCTTAGCACGTGTGCATTCTCTACGTTTAGAAGGTTTTGATGTCTTTTGAATTGTAGTAAACCGCTCGTTTCGATCATGGGCCGCCACACTCTTTTGCTGGGCCCTGTATTCCTTTATTGTCAAAGGCTTGCGCTCAGGAATTCATAATATTAGAATATTTTCTCCTTAGACTTCCCTCGCATTGGTTGGTGGATATGGGTCAGACTCTTATAGTTTCCCAATTTTAAGTCGATGGTATAAAAAACAAACATGGGAGGTACCTTACGTAGTGAGGCGCTTCGACTGATTCAGACAAATTGTATGTTCTTATTGGAAAAACTTTTTTGATTTTTATACACTGGGACACAAATTTGGTCACTATAAGTATCTGATCTATATCAGGTAACCTTGTAAATTCCAAGACCCTTTGCCTACTATGAGGGGTACTTCCCATACAATCCCAGATTCAAATTCATCTTCATATTAGAATTTTTTTTTGTTTTTTATACTTTGAAACTGAAATTTTGACATTATCTACCAAATATGCAAATCAAGACCCTTTGACTACTGTTATCATAAGAGCTTTTAATGTTATAACAACTATGTATGTACAGTCGAATCTCGATAATTCGTACCACGATAAATCGAAAACTTGAATAATTCGTAACAAATTACTGGTCCCTTGAAAAAAATTCGTTAATTCATAAACATTTCGTAGATTTTGGTGTCTTCGGTAATTCGTTTTTTTATTTGCAATTCAATGAACGTATAAATCGTAATTTATTTTTAAAACCTCTTATAATTCGTAATGCACAACGTAAAAAAAAAAATTGTAATCAGTTTACCGTCAACTTTTATAGACTATTTTGTCGCCTTCAGTCGCCTTACGTGCTTATTAATCTGGTTAATAGTACTGATGATAAAAAGACTTTAAATGTACGCTATTTACGGCAATGTAAATTGCTTATTCAAAACTGTTTCTGTGCTTGCGGTTTTAATAAAGATAGAAATCTTAAATGTATTTCTAGACGAGCAATATTGACGTGGCTGTATCCAGGAGATCCGTAAGGAGGTGGCTAATGAAGTGGTCTGGAGCGAGATTCATGCAGCCGTAGTCAGCGTTCTTGCTGTCGAAAGCGAACACATCAACGCCATCAACTTATCATCGCTAAAACTGATCGGTGAAGAATAAGACTTCGACAAAGTACTCCTGGCAGACATCGATGATGCCTTGGCGGAGAGCGATGCGAAGGAGAAACTAGCACGTCAGTAACGCGGAGATGGCCAGCATTAGAGTTGCTCAAATCAATCTCCACCATGCGAAAGCCGCCTCGACAGTCATCGCGAGAGCAACGCTCAGGTCCAACGTGAGCATAGTGCTGGCCCAGGAACCGTGGGTATTCAGGGGTCAAATCAGAGGTTTGACAGCATCTAATACGCAGGTAATATGGGTCATCAGATGTGATAACCCAAGAGACTGCAAAGTACTAACAAATAACATGAAATACTTGTTTCTTCCACAGTTCCTCTCTATAGATTTTGTAGCGGTGCAGATCCCGATCAACATTGACGGGCACACACGAAAAATCATATTTGGATGTGACGCCAATGCGCATAACGAGGTATGGGGGAGCACGGACACCAACAAGCGCGGTGAGTACCTTTTTGAATTTATCATTAGTAATAAATTAGAAATTCCTTAGGAAAGACCTGGGGCTTTAGTATTGTTCAGAATTGGATAGTCTCCAACGAACCATCATTGCCTGATCACAGAATACTGCGATTTGACATAAAAGGGGTGCAATTAACGCAAAGAATTTTAAGGAATCCGAGGAAATACACTGGGATTAATACTTAAACAATCTGAATGCAAACCTAAGGCAACTAAAATTAGGAGACTATTTTAGAAATAAAATACAATTAGAAACTACGGTTGAAAGTTTCAATAAAGTAATTATTGATTCATACGAGGACAGTTGTCCTTTAAGCAAGGTACACTCTACCAATGACGTACCTTGCTGGAACAACGATCTAATGAAACTAAGAACGGAAGTTCGAAGGTTATCTAACAGATCAAAAACTACCAGGGATTAGACTGAATACAGAAGGACTCTAACACTCTATAACAAAGAAATTAGAGAAGCAAAGCGCATAAGTTTCAGGAACTTCTGCGGAAGCATTGAACATACCATTGAGGTGTCAAGACTCTATAAAGTGTTAGCCGTAGTAGTATATCATCCACCAACCTTAAAAACGGAGATGGTTCCTTCACGGAAAACGAAGAAGAGAGGGTAAAAGTGTGTAAGAATGAATGGACCACAGCAAGCGATAATTGCACGGAACCGAGGATTAGAAGGGTAAAGGTGGTATTTTTGCCAAAGGAAAAACCCACTTTATCCGAAAAGCCTTCAGGCCAATCTGCCTAATATCCTTTGTTCTAAAAACTTTAGAGAAAGTTTTAGATAACTACATCCGGACTACAGTTTTAGTTCGAAATCCGCTGCACTCCTGTCAGCATGCGTATAGAGCAGGGCATTCCACTGAAACTGCTCTATATCAACTGACGAACTCACTGCAGGATAGCTTAGAAAAGACATAGAAGGTGCTTTTGACAATACTTCACATGACGCTATCAGAAGAGCTTTTACAAAAAGAGCTGAATTGCTGAATTGCATTTAGCAGGATATGTTGAACAATATTCTATTCATTCCATAAACGTCTTAAAAAATTATCTGTTTCCGTAAAAAGACTGCTATATGTTCAAACAAATTCTTCAATTACAGCACATCATTATTCTTTTTAGTGTCAAAGTGTGTCAAAGCATTTGCATCCTTCTCTGTTCGTGCGGATTTCTCATTATCATTGTCCAGCAGTCAACTAAACAAAATTAGCGAGTTTATATATAATTTCTAGCCCTCATCTTAAGCCACTATCACTAGCCCCCATCTGCTGATATCTCCAGGTTCTATCTTTAAGCCCGATTTCAAGTCTTAATATTTAACTCTCATCATGGGTGATAAACCCATCTATAGTTGCCATATCTTTCACTTATCACCAGGTCTCAACTCAAGTCCACATATGTTGCTTACGTCATTAGTTCACATCACGTACACTTATCTCTAGGATTCAGTCAGTATTTAGAGATCCAGGTCATCACTTTAGTTAAAGGTAACTTCATAGTTTTGAAGATATTAATCTTAATTCATTTACACGATCTATACTATGTAACTTTTCAATGCTAAAACTGTCAACAGGCTACAATATTCAAAACACTTTCAATATATAACCAATAGAAAACAGTTGCATTATGAAATATTTAATGCCTGAATTCCTTTTTGCATTAATGGTTGTCAATACTTATAGTATAGTATACTCCATCCATGCATCTTAATGTCTTTTACTTGTTTTTACTTATTTTATTCGAGTTCCGTTGGCTAAATTTTATTACACATATGAAAAAGAAGGAAACAAATAACAAAACATGGAATTTTCACTAACTCATTTAAATTTAGGTCTGCGTCGCAACATCGCATTGTTGTCTCCGCCGGAAAGTAGAGTACGCAATGCAAGCATGGCAGGAGAACGCGAGCAAAGCAAAAAACTGCAAATAGATAAATTTTACAATATAAGAACCATCCGATTATCAATGATTCACTTACCGCTGCTGCTGTATAACTTGATATATCAAGTGTTAAGACCAAGCCACCAGCAAGAAAACATGCAGCCGCCATTGTGCTGTGCATATAATACTCCAAGTCGAGGGTCCTGAAACCGAACAATTGTTGCGGCCACATATGAAAGACTCGGGCCAACAAAATTCCCAGTGTGCCGAGAAAACTGTAACTGGCGAAGCCATAATAGCAACAAGCCCGTGCATTTCTTAGATCAACAATTGAACTGGAAACGATACACAATACACCGATCAGGCAACATATCTGAAGAACATGAGAAGAATGTGGAAGTTATGGATATATAGAAAGTGTAATGTTATTATGATTTTGGCTTACCAAACAACAAATTTTTAAGAAACCGGAAGTGCTCAACAGCTCATCCCGACTGTAGCGCATTGTGGCTGACATGTTCCTTTTATTGTTTTTCATTCGTTTCCTTAAATAAAATTATTGTATTTCTGCCTGATGAAAACCGTTAAATGTTTTTATAATAATAATAATTTATTTGAATTAAATGAATTCTATCTATCATCGTTGAGAGTTGCCGACACTTTACATGAAGCGTTTGCATACGCAACTAATTTCGATTAAGAAAAATTAAAATAGAAAAAAAAAAATATAATAAATTTTATTGTTTTGTTTTTGTTGTTTATTATTTTTTGTTGTTACTTTTAACACTCTCACTTTGTATTGTACTACTAAACGAAGAAGCAGCACAATAAAGAAAGAACAAAAATCAAAAACAATATACAAAGTATTCGCATTGTTTTCGTTAATGATTTCTCAACAATGTCGAGTACAGTGGAACAAATTATTGGAATTTTAAATGAAATATGTAAATGGATAAAGAAAATAAAATAAAATGTATTCTTCAAAATACATATACAATACTAAGTTTATAATAAAATTATAAATCCTTCTTCGCATCATTTACAAACTAATGTATATATGTAGATAAAAGTCGAACTATGTCTATGTGCCTATGTGTCAGTATGCCTGTTCCTCAGGGACTCTGAAACCGCTGAACCGATTTTAATGAAATTTTAAGGGAAACTCTAGCATAATATGGAAAATGTTTTCAATAAAATTTGGTGCGGATTGGACCAATAAAATAATTTTGGCATTTTTCCATAAGGATCCATCCATATATTACATCACACATTATGGGAGTGGGTCAATGAAGTGTGATCACCTACACCTGTTTGTGACGTCACTTGTAAAAATCTCAACTATTAACACGTGAAACTTTAACTGTAAACGAAAAATTTAAGAACCCTAAGACAAACATTTAAAGATTAGAGATATTAAGGTAACACTATATCAGCTTCCACTTCAAATTATGTGACGTCACACCAGAAGAGGAAGGTCTTCTCTGACAGGGAGGGGGGAGGGATTGAAAAATCATGAAATTCGTGTAACGCAATATGTGAATGGCCCTTAATTAAAGCAGTGAGCTGCATAAACATGTGTGACCAAATATTAACCATATGATTAATATGAACTACATGACAAAGTTTTTGGTTTTTGCGGGCGCGATGGCATAGCAACGCGCGGTGGGGCATCTAGAATTTTATAAGACCAACTGAAATTCATAGCACACTGTACTATAAAGAGGGAGAATATGCATAGATTGAAGTTTTGCAGATTAAATTTTAAATTTCAATTGAAGAAATATACCGGCGAATCTTTCATATATTCGTAAATATTTCATAATTTTTTTATTTGATGTTATCAGTTCGTAAAGTTTCGTTTGCATACCTTAAGAAAAGTCAGAATGTTGTGCTTTCAACAAAAAAGTGCATACATACTCAAACGGATTATCAGGTAACTTTATCAAATATTGATTCAATAGATCTAATTGGGATAAGTTGTTTTAATAGCCGTTTTTCGATTAGAATCAAAAATCATAAACGTCAAATGAGTTAAAGTTCTAATATAGCATAATTTGCCACCCTTTAGTAAGTATTCTGATTCCCGAAATTCTAGTTTACCTAGGGCGTCCACTAGACCAAACACGCCAGAGCTCGTTTAACTGATCACATGTACTTTATGAGATCTCCGATGCAAGATTTTATGTATTACAAACATTAAAGCAATGGAATCTGATCAGACAATTTTTAACTACTATTTAATAACCTTTAATTTTTCAATTATAAGAAATATTTATTAATAATTTTTTTTTTTCTACTTATTTTTTGTATTTGTTATTGTGAAATATCATATGAAAAATTTACTTTAAAAGATCGATCCACTGTGCGGTATGTGCTGTTGTAGAATCACATCACACATGTTTTTCTTCTTATTTATATGTGTATATGTTCGTTCGCCCGTCTGTCGGTTCCTCCGATTTGCTATCGAACCAAATAAGAATCACTTTCATTCTAGTATTCTTTGCATGCAATCATTGTGGTTTCATATTTTATACATATTTGTAAATATTGTATATTTTTCTGATAAATTCTTGCGCTACATGACTTTAATGCTGGCATTCGAATTCCACTAAAGCGAATGTTCGTTATTATATTAAGAAAAAGAGAGACAGAGAAAGAGAGAGAGAGAGCAAAGGCGGTGAATGTGATGCCCGCGTGATTCATACCGATCAAATTTTAATAAAAGGGCAGTTCTATGCACAATTTTAAAGTAAATAAGTGAAAAATGAATAAATTTTTTATTTGGTTTTAATTGAAATTTTCATTAACTTTTTTATTTTGTTTACGTTGCAACTTTATTTCTCAAAACGAACACCGAACACGTACCACAACACAATTTCTACTGAATTCAGATGCTTTGTTCTTATCGCATAATTATGATCTTTAATATCTTGAATATGACTCAGTTCACTCATTTCCCAGTATTCGTTATTATTTATAAAAATATATTCTTAAAAACAATTTCTTTTTTCAGGTCAATTGATTTATAGAAAGTCATAGAATGAGTCATATGAAATAGTCATATTTTAGAATTCAGCATTGTTTTCTATACATTATGTGCACTTAGTAAATACACACAACTGTACATATGTACGTTAAAGGTAGCTAAATAAGTATTATGCTACACTGTGTATGCAAAAAAATCATTATAAAATACAGAAAAAAGAGGTTTAACTTTGGCTATACTGAAATTTTAATACTCTTCATGCACTTTTTATATCTTCTGATTTTTGTTCTAAGCTCATGTTTTGTGTGGGAGGTACCTCTCTTAGTGGAAATTTACATAGTTGGTAGATATGGGTCAGATATAATGACCTAATATCAGTTCTATAGTACAATTCACTGCATGAAGAGTATAAAAATCACAGAAGATTCCTTAACCAGTTATATAATTTTCTGGTATTTCCTTGAGAGCACGTTTCCCATATGTTATCGTGGAATTCATTTAACTCTGCCTGATTTTTAAAATATGAACAACATACTTCTACATAACCATAAGTTTTTACATAGAATGCTATCATCAAGTATGATAATATCATTGTTCTAACCAGTATATTTTAATTTGAATATCTTGCAAAGTGAAACAATTTAATAATGGTAACAGTTCCGTCGATGAACCCAGACCTTTTCCATTTGGAAATAATAGATTTTCTTCGGTAAATGAATTTCTTAGATATTCGACTTTGAATAAAGTCGCTTCACTGATACATTATATTAGATTATATTCATATTAAATTAGTTAAAATACTAAAGAATAGTAATGTGAAATTCTCAAAATAAAAAGAATGAACTATCAGCAGTTTACATTAAGGGAGCTCCAAGGGGGCCATTGGTTTCTAACCTTTACATAACCAATGTGCTACTATCATCTTCAAGCATCAAAAGCTTATAACCTACTATGCAGACAATTCAACCATTGCGTAAAGCAAAGAAACAAAGTGCTTAAGGGCATAGCATGATCTTTCTGGGAAAGGAGAAGGCTTAGTTGCCACCTACAAGGTAATTGGACGTTTCGTCCTGAATTATGTTCCTACTGTGTGTATATTTTTCCTCAGTGACACTCTATTGGGACACCTCCCATCACTGACATCAAGTAGATTTGGCCGATTTTCTTTCCGTTACATTAAATAATAAATTTCTTATCGAATGCATTTAGTATTTCAAACTTTCCCAATTGATCATAAGTTTAGTATTTTCTAAGATCACGTTTAGGTAATGGCAGAGGTATATACCTGGAACTGAGCCGAGTGAAGTGAATCGGTTACCTTTAGACAACCTTCATTAATTACATAGATTAAGTGAAGTTTTTCTCCTGAGAGAGAATCAATTATGACAGCACGACGCTAACCATCTGCGTTGTTAGCTGCCATTAGGAATGTTTCCTCCGTTATAGTAAATCGAAACTTTCCATAGCTTTTGTCAATTCCTTAGTGATGACATTTAATGCGCATTGTCAATCATCGGAGATTTTAAGGATCTTGATTTCGTAATCATTCAATGATACCAAATGCATTATTTTCTCGACTGGTTCATATTGGATTTAAGATTTTTTTAATCCACCACCAACTTCATTTAAAGGCATATGAATCCTTGCTTGCTGGTTAAATTTTCCGTGAATTTCTACGGGAAAAGTAGATATCTGCTTAAGGACTTGCTTTATATAAATTACTGAAAACTATAAAACCTTTCCTGTCATTCAAGCCAAACATGCTTTCAGAAATGAACGATGATGATTTTCCGAAATATATTTCTGCATGTGATCATTTAATGCTTCCAAATGTGGCAAATTGAGTTCATCGACGATCCAAATAATTTTCGGATAGCTTTTATTGACGGAAATGCAAAAATTTCAAGAATTCCGACTCATTCCTCAGAGATGGTCAACGGTTTCTAAACCGAAATAGCGGTGGCAGCAAGCGGCGGTATACTTGGCGCCTTCTTTCATTTATTTCAAATCTGATTGGTTTTGAATCAATTAGAGTTTCAGTAACATTGACTTAATTGAAAGTTTTGTCTCTAGTTCAATTTTCCCGCCATTTGGTAGCTTTACTTAAAACTGCAGAAGCATGCGTTGGGCCTGCGAACAAGGACTTTCATATGGAACCAATAAGCTAGAAAATATTTTATATACAAAATTATTTGTTGAAATTATTTGTACTTAACGACATTGGTTGGCATATAGTCTTGTACTACCTCCAATCCATTTTTTGGCAGACGAAGCTGCAATAGTCTTCACAGCAGCGTTGGCACATCAAATTCAATTTATTTTCGCCATTCCGATTATTGCATTTTCCCACAAATTTATTATACATTTTCGATTTGATATCCATTGTTTCACGATTTTAATTCAACCAGAAAACCAAACAAACAGATTTTTTGGACGCTTCGAAATTTCACGCACAAATGATAGAAAAAGGCAGCTTTTATCGATTAAGATATTGGAATACAGGAGATGACAGATTGTGAACAAACCTTACAAAATCTGAACAGTCGAGCTATGTGTCAGCATGGAATCAGTCAGAGTCAGGCAATTTCTTAGTCATTTTGATTTGCAATCATATTTGAATGATATTTTGCATTGCAACTCATTATAATACGGGTAATAATTTCCTTCTGTCTTTCAGAAAGGCAACTCGTCCTCTATAAAAAAAAAAAACAAAAATTATTTTTGTAAAAAATGCATATTAAAAGACGAGTTTGCTACTACTGTAACAGTGATATTGATAATTATTACTACGGCCAAGGACAACTTATTAAGCCCATTCGCATTCGTATGACCCATAATATTTTACTGAATTATGGTCTATACAAAAAATGGAGAGTTATCGGTCTTATAAATGAAATGACCGCGTTTCATTCAGCTGGGTACTTGGGTTTCCCCAGATCAATTCGACCGGATAACATGACGGAGTATGCTTCAATGCTGGGAAGGATGATCCCGTCCTTGATTGTCTTTATGAGTCCTGTCAATTGTCTGCAGCCGGCTCAGTTTCCGCTGCCGTAAAATTGTATATAGAAGCATCAAATATTAACATCAATTGTTGAAGTGGATTGCATCATATCAAGAAATTTGAAGCTTCCGGTTCTGCTATTGTACTGGGCATCTTGGAATTATTGGAGTATCATCAGCGTGTTCAATATATTGATATCGATGTAGATCATGGTGATGGTGTGGAGGAAGATTTCTACGCAACTTACTGTGTTATGACAGTAAGTTTCCATAAGTTTGATGAATATTTCTCTTG
Organism: Amiota mariae; assembly: GCA_035041805.1. Lineage (NCBI taxonomy): Eukaryota > Metazoa > Arthropoda > Insecta > Diptera > Drosophilidae > Amiota > Amiota mariae. Next base: position 64,819 of record JAWNKV010000661.1, read on the forward strand.
AACCGTTGATATGCAGGACATTGGTGCGTTAAGGGTAAATACTATGCAGTGAATATACCGTTACACGACGGCATGGATGATGATGGCTATGAATCAATCTTTGTGCCCATCATAACCAAGGTTATCGACACATACCAACTAGCTGTCGGTGTTCTGCATTGCGGTGCTGATTCCTTGACTGGTGTTTGTTTAGGTTGCTTTAACAGGAAGTGAGTAATTAGCCATTTCCAGTTGTTGGACCTATGAGACATCAGTGGCCGTGGCATTGGAAATTGCCAACGAGTTGCCCAACAACGATTACTTTGTATATTTCGCTCCCTGCATATCAATCCAAGCAATATGGCAAATTGAAATACCAAAGAGTACTTGGAGAAGATCAATAATCGTCTCTTTGAAAATCTACGTATGCTGTCACATGCTCCCAGTGTACAAATCGAAGCCATACCGGAGTATGCGATCAATGATGAGAGGATAAGGAGAAAGTAGAAAAAGATGATCGTTTAGCACAAAGCGATAATGATAAATTGATTGTTTCCGAAAATTACTATTCCGATTCGGTGGATGAAGGTGAAGGTGGACGCCGGTCGTAGAAAGGCCAACGTAAGCAGACGCGTTTTGAAAAAGATGAGAAACAACCGATAGTTGAAAGCACAAGAAGAGAAAACTGCATCAGGTGGTGCTATTTTCGAGGCCAATGATGCCGACGCAATCGCAGCAGCTTCAGCCAATGACAACTCCCCTGCCGGTACTGTTGGCGTTACAACGAAGACTGAAGACAACTCGACATAATTATCAACACCTCCTTCAGCTGCATCTGATGCATCCAAAACCAATGAGAACAATATATGTGACGTGGTAGACGCAATTGGTTATAGAAGCCAATTAAACGTCAGTCGACAAAGTACTCTACAATTCATTCATAGTATCAATTTGGAAATATAATAAAATAGTACAATATATATGATGAAGAATTGTAATACTCGTATTTTATAATAAATATTTACATACAGTAAATCAGCCAAACTTCCTTTAACGTTTGTCCATTGTCATCTTTCCTGTTATCCTCCATTATAATCATTCGGATACCAAACTTTCATACGATTGATGTGCCTTCTGCTCCCCTCATCTAAATGTATAAAGTTATACAATTTTATAAAGTAAAAAATTTTAGATTTATGTTTTCTAAATTTATCTGTATTTTTTCATCTAAAGATTGATTACTTTACTGATACTCTAAGGTATTTCTACCATATACATACATATATACTTACTATATGACATTTTTACACAACAAGCAGTGTTCCAATCCATGAAGTTTTCATTAGAGCAATGTTAAATTTGAATGAACTTTACAAACAGATACAAAGTCAATTGATACTATAATTTTCCTCCTTCATCTGCTCCTTGTGTGGAAAATCACAAAAATCAATTTTTTTAAAAGTTTTAATCGAATGCTCCTGAAACTTCTTAACTTTATTAACGATAATATTTTGAAGAAATTTAGCATTGCCCTATTAAAAAAAATACATCATCGGCAGGATATATTCGAAAACGTATGAAGTTTTTCCTCGTGTGTGACTTTTTATATAATATATACGTAATTTCAATATGTTTCTTCGTAATTGTACCCGCTGAACCTGTTTGCTTATGTTGTATTCTTTTTCGTAAGTAAATCAATAAACTAAAGGATCAAAGTACAAACATAAATTTGCAAATTAAAAATATGTCACGGCCAAGGTCTCTAAACTGAGGAAGAAACTGAATTGTTAGTGAATGCAACTTACAATGACGAAGAAGATTTTTCTGAAGACAGTGTTGATGATCATGTTGAAGAAGAGAATTTGGCTGATGATGACTTATACTCGGATGAGAGTGATGAGGATTCTCAAGAAGAAATCTTTTAAGAAACCGCAAGTAATAAATTAACAACTGATTCTAGTGAAAATACCGATCTCATGTATATTTGAAAAGATGGCATCGTATGGCATCCCCAACAATTTCAAGAGCACGGTGGCAGAGTTCGAACGAAAAATGTTATCAATATTCGTTCTGGCACAACAAGATATGCCAAACCATATGTTTACAGGTGAGCTGTTTTATTTGTTTTTTTGTTTTTTGTTCTTTTTAACTTCCGTTCTGTTGTTACTTTTACCTAGATCGAAGATTGTGACTATGGCTCATTTGTTTGATGGTGATTACGTCGAATAACTTTCAGAGCTTTCATGTCCAAGAAAACCTTCCTCTACATAAATTCAGTCATTCGTTTTGATGACGTTATGAATAGAAGACAGCGAAGAAGCAAGACAAATTTGCTCCGATTAGGGATTTATTTGAAAAGTGGTCTAACCTTCTGACGGATTATTACAATCCACACGAATGTGTTACTGTTGACGAGCAACTTCTCGGCTTTCGTGGTAGGTGTAGAATTCGGCAGTATATGCCTACAAAGCCCAAGAGATACGGTTTGAAATTTTAGATACTTGTTTGCTCTCATTCCTGTTATTTTTGGAAAATTCAAACATATTTGAGAAAACCAGTTGGTGCTGAATTGGCTGAAAAGAGGTGAACGTGTAGTTCGTGATTTAGTTGATGGCTGGAAAGGACACAATGTCACTATAGATAATTTTTTTCGTCATATGATCTTAGACAAAAACTTCTGACGAAGGGCATAACAATGGTTGATACATTGAGAAAAAAAAAAAAAATCACCAATGCTTCTTGAATGTAAAAAAATGCCATTGCACCAGTCAACATTTGCATTTTCTGAAAACACGTCACTTGTTTCATATATTGGAAGAAAGAATTTCAAAGTACAATGCATGGCTCAATCAAACTTGGATCGGATGAAAAAAAGCTACCGGAGATCATCGCATGCTACAACCAAACAAATCGTTAGTTTAAATGTTTGACTTCTTCATGTTCAATTTGAATCAATTATTATTTTATTCACTAACTCCAGTGATGTTGACACGGTTGACAAGATGATATCTTGTTATAGCTGTAAGAGGAAAATAAATAGATGGCCTATGGTCGTATTTTCAGATATAATCGATATATTTGCTCTGAATGTGTTAATAATTTTTAAAGATATTTATCCCGATTGGCAAACAGCTCAGAAAAGAACCATTCATAGAAATTTTCTACACGAGCTTGGTGTTTCATTGGCTAGGCCATATATGGCGAATAGATGTGGTGTGCCTCATTCAGTGTCACCTACGTCATTGCTCTCTGCCATTTACAATGCATACACCACCAGAGAACCATCAGCTCAGGTTAAATTTCTTCTGTTTCCAGAAATATTCCAGGGACTGAGGAAAGTTTAACATTTCGAGAGATCCTGAAGTGTTCCTCCACAAATGAAAAATAAAGCAAGGTGCCACATTTGCGTCGAAGAAAAAGCAGCCAATAAAAATAATACAGATGGAACAATATGTTGTTTTTGGATGAAAGGAGTCTGTCGCAAAACTAACAATAGACATGTATGAGTAAAATGTTACACAGAAAAATTAATTTAATATCGTTTTCATATATTTTATTCATTTTCAATAAATAAAGGAACATAATTCATTAATTGTGTGCACAAATCATACGAACTTTGCTTTGAATTGTATAGAAATCCCATATTTGCGAAAACTCACACATGATGGACAACAACGTAAGTCGAACTGAGAGGCAGATATTAAATAAAATATTTATAATACAAAATTATGTTAAATGCAAAGTTATATAAAATACTTTTGTAATGTAGTCTTCGACTAAACTTCGAAATGATCAGTCGTATTTAACTAATCGCATAATCCTACGCAAAATCGTAAACAAACAAGACCAAAAGAGAACTTGAAAAAAAAACCAACAACAACAAACATTAACTGTTACTATTTACTGTTATCGCTTTGATCAGTGATATAAACAAGTGCTTTTTTGTTTTTTCTTTTTTATTTTAATTTTCTTGATAAGAAAAAAATAAGGCAATTGGAAAAAAACTTTACAGAGATGGGTGATCCGCCGGGTCCCCATATAGTGGATACCACTAATAATATGGACATAGTCAAGCAATCAACTAAACGTGCATCAAAAGTAAATACAATTGGTACACCTGGTCCAAAATACCTAACAATATCCTGAATCAATAATACCCAAAGCCTTTCAAATGTTTCACCCTTCCTGATCAAAAAGGTAATTGAATACACGTGCGATGGTGAAGTCGAGTTCTCTAAAAAATCAGAGTAGGTAACCTACTTGTAAAAACTAAGAATCACCAACAAGCGAAGAAACTTCTAAACACTAAAATCTTTTTTTCAAAGCGTCAGTGTTGAAATACATACCTCACTCAATCACACTAAGGGAGTCATTTACTCCAACGATCTCCGGGGCAGCACAGAAGATGACATTCAAAAAGAGCTCGAAAAACAAAACGTCGTCGAAGTACGCAAAATACAAAAAAAAAAAGTAAACAACTCCCTTCAAGAGACCGGCCTGATCTCATTCATTACATTTGAAACACTAATACTACCTACTCACTTGATGATAGGTTATTAAGAAACATTTATCTGCCCGTATATCCCCTTACCAATGAAGTGTAATAATTGCCTTCGCTACGGACACATACATAAGGTATGCCGTAACCAAAAAACTTGCATAAATTGCGGTAAAGATGAACACATAAACACTGAAGAAAATGAGAAATGTAGTAATTATTACAGTAATTAGTATTAATTGCGTTAATAATTGCGAGAATAAACTTGTTAGCAACACTCACAATGCAATGAACAAAAAACGTCCTATGTGTATAAAGCAACAAGAACTGCAAGCCATTAAAACATTAAATAAAGTAGACAACAAAAAAGCTCTCGAAATATATCGGGAAAGACACCACCACGATGGAAGCTTGTATTCCGACGTCACAAAACAAACCAGCACCCTAAATACAGTAAATAATGTTACCCCCACTTTGGATACCGTAAACGAAACTGATGCACCAGGATCATCAACCAAAAAACCAAAGGAGCAGCGGAACCAAATCTCCTATTTGGACCTGGAGTATAGAGATGACGCTTCGCCTGCGCCCAACACCACTACCATTCATCTTCTTCCAAAAAAAAAAAAACACCTAAAAGATTGTTAAGACAACTAAAAAAAAAGACGAACCCAAAAACAAAAAATCAAGCAAAGATAATATCCCACCTGAGGATAGTACAGTCTAATTTAATAATCTACTCATAGCCCGAGACTTGGTCTCCGGGAGGTTGTGCGTGATGCATACTGATGCATACTGCATAACAGGGCAGTAATTTGGACAATCCCTTGGAGACCATGCTCTTTTTCGGGTACACAATAAAATCACTGTAGTTAATAGTGTGAATTATTCACACATACATGTTAAAATAGAATATAAAATTTGTACCTTTATATTTTTTAAATGACTCTTACAATTATCCAATGGAATATTCGTGGATAATTAAACAACTACAGTGAGTTACTAATAATTATTAACCAATACCATCCTCATATCATAGCATTACAAGAAACCCACATTCACAATATACAAAATATACCTATACCCATTAACTTCCCCTTACACTCTTATAACTACTCACCTAATTTTGGCGCTACAGCTATTTTGATTCATAACTCAATACAATCTAAAGAAATTCACCTACCCGACAATTTCGATGCGACAGCACTTGAATTAGAATCAACTTAATCATGATTCGAACTTACTTATATTAGGTGACTTTAATAGCTGGGGAACTCTGTGGGGTTTACCCAAAAATAACTTAAGAGGCAACATACTTACGAAATTCTTAAATAATACTAACCTGATTATATTAAATGACAAATCTCCCACACACTTTTCAACTCACAATACATTTACCCATATTGATCTATCACTTTGCTCTCCAATACTATCTAACTTCGGCACCTGACAAATTTTAGACGACCTCCATGGAAGTGATCATTTTCCAATCCTTATTACATTATTCAAAAGTAAAATTGATTCAGCGGATTGGAAGTCATTTGAAAAGAGAACTAGTTATTCAGAAATTCAACCTCAAAATAATACTAGCAAAATTTGGTCTAATATAAGACGATTTTGTGGTCTCAATAATATGAAATATATGCACTCCATTAATCACCCCGTTACTTCACTTCCAATGTCTGACTCAATTTCCATTGCCAATGCTTTCGCAGATTTCTGGTCCCGGCAATCCGAGGACACGAATTTCTCACAATCATTCATTAACAACAAATATACAGTTTCAACATACCCTAGCATCTCACCATCTCAAACTGCCCAACAAATTGAATATGATATAACACTAATTGAACTTCACTCCGCCCTTTCCAACCTTAAAGGTAAGACACCCGGTATCGATCGTATTTCATATCCTATGATTGCAAATTCATCCTCCACAGTTAAAAATAGAATTTTAAAACATTACAACAATATACTCAATAATTACATACCCCAAACAATAGCCAAACCTGTTCTCAACAAAACGTCAGTAAACTCATATAAACCAATTTCCCTTAACTCTTGTTTTGCTAAAGTTCTTGACAAAACTGTAGCCAAAAGGTTATGGTGGTTTGTTACCTTTAACAAATACTTACACATAAATAAAACTGGCTTTAAATGTGACAAATCAGTTATAGATAATCAAGCGATAACAGATGATTTGTCACACAAGCAACACACTTCAATCATATCACAAAATTTTAATAAGACCTTTGACAAAATCAGCGTCCATGCAATTATAACACAGTTACAAGAATGGAAGGATGGGCCAAAGATTATTAATTACGTAATTAATTGTATGTCTAAAAGAAAAATAAATGTTCGTGTCTCAAACAACATATCTGATACCTTTCCATTACACAACGGTATTCCCCAATGATCACCCATATCTGTGATACTCTTCCTAAAAGCATACAATAAAATTGCAAACCTAATCACAATTCACAGGAATCTAACATTTACTTCTTACGCTGATGATTTTTAAATAATTGTCAAATTCAACAAAAATCAAAGACACGTAACTAAAAATCTTAATGATCTCTTTAATAAAATTCACCAGTGGTGCTCCTTTTCAGGCTTATCATGGTCAATTGACAAATGCAAACAGTTACACATATACCGAAAACATAATTGCCATTGCACGATCTCTACAGGAAACTTCATCATACCCACTGTAAACAGCATGAAAATACTGGAATTGACCTTTGACTCAAGATACAGATGGAACAAACACATAGACGAACTTACCAACTCTCTTACTAAAAAACTTAACATCATAAAATGTCTCTCGGACAATAGATTTAACTGCAACACGTACACTCTCCTAATTGTATAATAACAAAAGCAATACTTGTTTCTAAAATTGATTATGGGCTGATTCTCTACGGAAATGCACCTAAAACATCATTGAAAAAAATCCAAACTATCCTAAATTGTGGTGCAAGGACAGCTTTGGGAGCATTTTGGACAACTCCTGTCGCCAACATTTTAATGGAAGCTAACATTAACTCTGTGTCCGATAGACGTGATTTTTTGCTATCTAAGTTAATAAAAAAATTATATTTCTCTGTCAATTCACCCCTACATACTATTTACAAGAATCTTAGAAATAAATATAACTTTAAAAATAAAATTCCCTCAGATATAATTAAGTCAATACAAATCTGCACTAAAAACGATTTACATTATTTACCAGTCCCTGAATTAAAAACCAAAAAAACCCTTTTGGAAATTCCCAACTGAACTTTCCAAACTACATACACATCAATCCATTTACCTTCAACTTTTTCTCTCTATAAAAAAAAGTAAAAAAACCATAAATTCCTTTATACAGACTGGTCAAAAACATCACAAACTACATCATTTGCAATTACAACTGAAAAGATGGTTTATTAAAAAACTTCTATTCTATTTATATTGCCGAAATAATTGCCATTTACCAAGCAATAGAAATGATTAAAAACAGCACCGGGAGGTATGTCATCTGTACCGATTCATTATCCTCTCTTCAAGCTATAAGCAACATTGAAAACCATAATTATTATGAATCTATCATCAGAGCACAACTAATGCAACTATACCCTAAAATTACTCTACTTTGCATTCCAGGTCACAATAGTATTAAAGGAAATGTTCTGGCTGACCAACAAGCCAAATCAGTTTTCAATATGCCTCTCATGTATACACGCAATGCTAACATGTCTGATATTAACAAGCACCTTAAAACAAATCTACTCAAGTCAAAGCTTATCCAGCTAGAAAAAACATCAAACTGGTACCGATTCATTAACCCAAATAAAATATCAGCTAAAAAGTTTACCAAAAATCTTGACCAAGGTACCATCCCAAGAATTGACCAATTTAAAATAATTAAATTACTTCATCTCCACTATTAACTAACATAAGGTCAAAAATCTTCTCAAACATTATATATATAAAAAAAAAAAAATTAATTATTCCTCAATACGTTTATACATTATATTCTATTAAGACCTTTAGTCATAACTAGATTTAATTCACTATAAATAATCTCTGAAAAATAATCAATTACAAACAACATAGCCGAAGGCCTGTGTAGCCAGTGCTATTTATTTTTTTTAAGCTATGTTTTAGTTTTAACTATCTTCTAGCTGTATGTAATTAAAAAACTTTTGTAATTTTTTAGTTAATTCAACAATGCAACATAACTTTCATCAATCCAATTGTTGACATCACAGTGATCGCCTTTCTTGGTATTGAATCAATTGGAGTTGTAATGATCGGACCCGACTCAATTGTAAGTTCTTCATAACGAATGATTAACTTTATTTACTCCTTCTGAATTACCAAGTGGTAGGGGCGTAAGAACCCTGAGTGGGATACCGGTGGTAGCTGAGGCTATTGTTAGGATCTCCCATGTCGGTAGTATCGAAGATAAGCGCTACATTTAAGGGAAATCCAAGCCAGGCATCACAATGAACCGTAAGGCCTCTGTTTGAACTCACCCTTAGGGCGGGTATCCTATTGTAAATAGGAAAGAGCACTGGGTATTGCTGAGCCTTCGAATCTATTATTTATAATTAATTACAATTAGGAATATCTTTTCTATTACCTCATTTAATCTACAGTTGAAACCGATTTGACTTAAATCGGTTTGACATAGAAACATTTATTAAGTGTTTATCCTTGCGAAGTCATTGCGTTCTTATTCAAATCGAATCAGTGTTTGTTTACTGGTCAGAATTTCCATATTCATAAAACGACACAGCGTTCGAAGCTGATATACTGCGTCCTACTCTATTACACTTATTTGGATACTCAATTGTCTCTTTCACACATTTTGAATTAGCTCGAATTGTAAACCTTAACGCCTGGTAATAGAATCTCATGAACGGTCTATTCCAGTTAAGTATATACTATTCGATTTGTAAATAAATTATCTTTATTTTGACATGTATATACGTTTGGTAAACAGATCGGTACACTCACCTCTTTAAAGTTGTTTATTTACACCCACTTGCCAGGTAGGCATAAACGAGAAACAAGAAGGCAATACCATTTTTTCACATTACAAAAATTTCAAACTGAATAACTTTCGTCTGGTAAAGAAGTCGAATAATTAAAAATTGAAATTAGATCAAACTTTCTTAAATTAAGGATTGCAATGAACATATTTCAATAGGCAAGTCATGTATTCGTATATGTATATATTTGACTTCATACAAAATACGTTTAAGCCGGTAAATAGATGGCTGAAGGTCGATGTATGTAAAATTAATCGCTAAATATGTTGATAAGCGCAAAACTCGAGAACGGCAGGACCAATTTTGATCATTTTTGTTTTTTGTTGATCCTAGTCAAGTGGATGTTTATTAGCTACATCTGGACCCGGTAGGTAGGATTAAGTTTTTTTAAATCTCTTTTTGAATTGAGAGTGACAATAAAATAAAATAAATATCATTCTATCATTCCCTATCATCGAAGCCGATGAAATTTTGCCGGGGAGTTGCAACGGGCGCCGGGTCTACTAGAAATAAATATAAAATCAGCCAAGTGTGAGTAGGACTCGCACACGGATGGTTCCGTACCATCGTACAATATTTTTTGCTTAAAATATAAAATTATGTTTACATTTAATAGCCTAAAAGTATACTACAATTAACAGCTCAAAGTATACTAGAAAAAACAAAAAATTGTTAAACAAAAGGTTAAATTAAAAATCAATGCTTCTAAAAATGTATAGTTTCAGTATTTGTCGTTCTACACACAAGTGAGATAGAGCAGGAGACGGACGGACGGAGGGACGGACATTGTAAGCTTAGTAATAGGGTCCCGTTAGTTCCCTATGGGTACGGAACCCTAAAAAAGTATTGTATTGTATTAAGTATCTTGGTCGAAGTGTTGCATTGGTGTTCTGATAAATTCAACAAGAAGGATGATTCGACACTAAAACAATGGGTATTGCAAAATCAAAATAGCAATTATGGTTTTAACTTATTATGAAAATAGAATGATCCAAGCAGCCATCACGTGTCTGTTAATATAATCGAAGCATGGAGGAATGTAGACTTCAAGGAAGCAGGAGTCAACTAAGGACATACCCAAATTCTTGGCGACGATTTATAATGTCATCTTTGTGTAAAAAATTATGTATTTATGCAATTAAAATTTAAAAAAGCAATTCGTGTAACTGTGTCTCGTTTTTATCTTTAACTTTAAAACAAAAAGTCTTGAAATTTGAAGAATTCGCAAATTGTTTCCAACAGGCAAAATGATTCTAATTTGTATTCGAAACAGTATCGAAATTGAATCACGTGATTCAATGATTCATAACGTTGGCATCCCTGCCTCAACAGTCTGTTTCTTGTATTTCAAATCTATTTTTGATTGAACCGAGGTTTTCTATTTAATGAAGATCTGTTAAGGTTAAACTAAGGAAAGGTGAAGTATTAAGTGCAATTTGTTCTGTAAATGGAATTAAGCGCTAGTGGAAGTGGATATAAAGGCCCAAGCTACAGTTACGGCGATTATAGTGCTTTTAGTGGTAGCGGTGATGGTAGCAGTGGTTTCTGTGTCAATGATGGTGTCAGTAGAGAACTTCTAATCATCAAATCATGTCGCAACCAGATATCAATAGTTGCATCAAGCGTTCTGCTGAACAGGATCATTTGGAGATTCAAATTCGGGCCCATAATATGATACGAGCTGGTAAATCCTTGCTCAAGCTGGTTGTCTTACTGAAACAGTTTATTGTTCTTCATGACTTCTGTTCCGTTAACGAGGCTTTTTTCCACCCCTTTTCCCTCAGCTAACAATGAAAATGACATAAACACATTCTCTATACCCTCAGAAACACGCATATACAAATAGAAGATACACATCACTAAATATTTACCACCAATATCCCATGTAAATAGCCGGGGTCAGGCCATACCATGGTATACGGAATAATGGCACCAAAACTGGTATCTGCATAATGGTTAAGTAGAATGACAGCAATAAGTTATCAGTAAATTTAACCATTCTTTCATCATGCAATGATGTATATTATAAAATTTGCAAAACACATATTTTAAAAATAAAAACAAAAAACAAAGAATTGCAATATAATAATATGATGTCATAAATTCGAAATTCGAAATGGTTGAGAACAGATCTGTGCTAAGCGCTTTCGATGCTTCCTTTTGCTTTGACATGCACATGTAATATTTTATTAAGTTGGCATACTTTGCCAATCGGAAAAGTGAAAAAATTAATTCATTGCGGCTTGAAGTGACGATTTAAAGAACCCAACTTGATCTGTGCTCGGCGCTTTCTGTGCTGTGTTTTGCTTTGACATTTACATATAATATTTTATTTAGTTGACGTTCCTTGTAAAATAAGGTTGAAAACATATTTTTGCTCAGCACTTTCTGTGTTTTCTTTTGCTTTGACATTCACATAAGATATTTTATTTAGTTGGAAGTTCTTGTCAAATAATTTTGTCAGCTTGCATTGCTTTCTGGTTCGCTTTTTCGCCTTGGTTCCATAACTCGTTGAGCACAAATTTAATTTATTTAATTTATTGGCTACAGTTTAACGTATTGCGTAAATATCTTTAAAAGAAAAGTGAAAAAAGAAAGAAATTCTGGTTTAAAGTGAAGATTTTAAGAACGCAACTTCATTTACCATTGGCTTGATGTCTTCTCTCCGCAGAGGTTAGTTTTATTTTTTTTGTACCTTAAATATTACACTCACATATACTTCAAATCCTAGAGTTTTTATAAAGCTTTAAGGTCACTGGATTTGATGTGCTTGAGCCGTCGTATTGGCCTATCGACATCAACCAAAGCGGAAGCTTCTTCGTTGATATGATATTATTTTTTTGTAACACACAGAAGGAGACATCGGAGACTCCATAAAGTATGTAAATATATGTTTGATCAGCGTGATGAGACGTGTTGACTTAGCCATGTCCATCTGTCTGTACGTATGCCCGTCTGCATGTCTGCAAACTAGTCCCTCAGTTTTTGAGATGCAATTTTCCACGAAGCTTTCTTTTTACCATACGCGATATCTTTGTCGGAATTAGCCAAATCGGACCGATAGGGGAGTACCTACCATACAAACCCAGATCCACAATGTATGTTTTTTTAGAAAAACAAAAACTCGGATACAAAATATGAACTTTAGAACAACAATAAATAGATGATATAAAAGTTGAGTGAATGGTATTACAAATCGGCATAGCCAAAGTTTATCTTCTTTTTACTGGTTTTATCTCTGCGTTGACGGATTTCACATCGAGGTCGCGCTCAATGTCAGCATTTCTCTAATATCATGGTGCATTAGCAATACCCTAAGTATTTTATTTTGGTATTGTTGTACATATTTTGTTTTTGATGCCCCCATAACTGTGCTCCAAAACTCCATACTGGTTTCAAGATTTGATTGCATACTAACAAACAAAAAGTTTTGTGTGGTTAATATAGATTGGCCATCTGACACTTTTTGTTTTAATACCAAGCTCATCACTTTTTTTTCTTGATGTGTTCCTTCCATCGAAGTTTTCAATTGAGTGTCATACCCAAATATTTGATTGAATTTGAGAATAGTATTAACAGCAAGTCCAGTATGGCAAATACCTTGTCAACGTCAAGAATTACAGTGGAGCAGGCTTTTCAAATAACTTTAATATTGTGGATAGAAGTGATATGCGCCTGTATGATGTTGCTTTTTGGGATGGTTTACCAGGTTATAATATAACCTATTCAGTCTTCCAATAAATGACATGAATGATGTATTAATTATATTTGTTAAAAATATGAGTGCATCTTTTGTTTGTATGCATTCAGTTTAGATGTCTTGCCTTGCTTTGCCTAGTAGTTTCAGCGCAAGCATACTTTAAACCTGACCCTTTCAATCTATTTGAATTGTCCGGAAGTAGCGGAGTGGTGACCTTACACAAAAATAAAAAACATTTCCATTCTTTATATCTTCTACACAGTCTGCAATATTGTGTGCATGTGAGCTCTAGTTTTTAAGGCTATTGCCACCGCTTCTGTTTAAACCAAACCAATATCATCATTCATTTATTATGCGGAAGCATTCAGTCTCCTATTCAGTTCAATCAGCATCGAAAGTTCAGTAAATATTAAATAGTAAATAGGTGTGATTAATGATGTCTTGATCACCTCACCAGAAACTATCAATTTACCATACATAGATAAATTGGACAATTCGGACAATGGATCAAAAATAGGACAATGGACAATTACCTGAATTGATAGTCTCTGTTGATGGTTGGGTTGTAGTCGTTGCAACAGGAGTTAAGAACACGGACAATTGAATCAAAGTAGCCAATGGACAATTGTACGAATTTGTCAATCTATAAAAATTAATAGTTTTTGCCATCACATTGCCTCCACCATACTTGACGATAACTTCAACTGTTTTTAATATGTTTACAAAAAATTATTTATATGTTTTAACTTGGTAAATCGAAAGACAATTTATGGATTCCGCAATTAGACCATGAAATCGCTTTAAAAATTATGTGTAGCTTTTATATCAAATGTTGTTTCATTAGTAATTATTTTATTTATTTATTTACTAAATTAAAAACCGAATTTCCGAAATTTTATCCACAAAATGCAATCCGAATAAACGAGTTCGCAATAATGAAATATATTATTTGATAAAATGGGCTGATAATGATTATAATGACTATACTTGGAAGCCGTTGGCTAATATATATTGTGTGCAATTGATAGATGAATACGAAAGGACTTATAATCAGCAGCCATATGACAAAGATACTTCAACTCAATCTGCAGTCAGTGTTTGGTATAAATCTTCATATTCATTATTTCACATTTAGATTCTAATTAATTTATTGAATATACTTGAAAGGATTTTTCTAAATTTCTTCTAGTGTTTATACTCAATCACCAGATCAGATTAATAATTATGATGGTGAAGAAATTTTAGATTAACGGGTTTTTCAATAATGAAATGTATTATTTGATAAAATGGGCAAGCTATCCTTATAAGGATGGGGTAATATTTCGTATGTGCAATTGGGAACGGAATATGAAATGAAATAACATATTTTAACAAATCAGAATATGAATTACATTTCAGAAGAGTGAGTTTCTTTAGTTTATTTATTTTTATTATTATTATTAGATTTAGAATATTGTTGGCTTAGTTTTGAACATAAATTCATCAATTTATATATGTTTGTACAAATGTGAAAGTACAACATTTCATTTCATAAAAGGGTTAACTAAGGATAACCAAAATTAACCAAGCATTGATTGAAAATGTATGTGTATTAGATATTTCGTATAGAAAAGAAAATTCTTCTTTAATATATTTTCACCTGTTCATTCACCAATTAACTTCATTGGAATCAAATGGGTCAATGTGGAGAGAAAAACCTTATTCTATAACATATGGTTATGGATGTGGTCTGAAATTACGCAAAATAATCAAATTAACTAAATTTGACTGGTTCCATTTCTATTTATTTCATTGAATATTGGCATGGTTTAAGGAATCTTGATCTGGTACGAATAGCAGAAATTCTTAAGCAAAAACTACTCGAAACAATACAATCTTTAAAATAACACAAGAACAAAATACACGGATGATATAATACAATACTACAATAGGGAAAATATTCCAGAATAAGTTTCTTTAGTTTACTTTATTAAACAAACTACAATATTAGATTGATTGCAGTTTTGAACTTTCTACAGATTCTTATTTAGTCTTAATTCATTCATTCATTCCGACTATACTCGTACTACTATATGGAAAACATAGCCAACATCAAAACGATCATTCAAACTTAAATTTATTTTAAAACTAAGTATCTCTTCATACTTAAGTAGTTGTTCCATCCTTGCTGTAATCTACAAAAATTAGTGACTTTACTCGTTTAAATTGAAAAGAGTTGAGTTAATGTTTACTGCCAAACTCAATTTTGAAACCTAACCTAAAGTTGTAGTAGCAGTTTTAAGCTTAACGGCGGTGATATTCTTTTGTTGTAGGTAAATAACCTTAAACAAACGTTTCTGCTTCCGTTCTCGTTCCAATCAACCAACAAACTTTTAACTCAAGTTGTTGTTTTCAAAAACATAGTTGGTTTATATGTTTTGTGAAATGTAAAATTTATTTATATTTATTTAACTATTTATTAGTGAGGTTACAGATCAATATAAAATTACACTAAACCTTAAAAGGAACAGAAGCAGTAGCAACTACTAAGGCCACAGTTATCTTACATATTTACAAAAAAAAAAAAATTACATTACATTTATATTATTACTACGAGTATTCTTATTAATAATATTTACATAAGGTTGTACTAGTGTGGTAGTTAGAATCTAATTAAATTAGATGGAATAGGTTAGTTGATTTTAAAAAAGTTATTATTCGCGATATGTTATTAGGCGATGGTTAAAAAAGGAGTTGTATCGGATTGGAATGTAGATGATTGTGTCGTTGTATCTGAAAAGAAGGGTATTCAAGGAGGATGTGGGATGTAGTTAGGATAACATTGCATGCTTGACAGATTGGTGGGGAAGATTTGTTGAGGATGTGACTATTGGTAATGCTGGTGTGCCCCAGCCGAAGTCGGAGAAATTTGATGATATCGAGTCGAGAAAGATGTCTATCGTCATGAATAATATATTGATGAATGGATGTTTTGCTTGTGTTGTAAATTTTGTAGTTTTTGGAGGTGTTGTGCCAGAGTGATATTCTGTAATTTTTGTGTGCTGATATGATGTATTTTTTATATCTGTTATGTTGTTATTCGTTTCGTATATTTACGGGTATGAGTGCGATTCTTTAGCACTGAGGTCGGTTAGTTCATTGCCAGCTATTCCACAGTGACCGGGAACCCAAATAATTTTGAATTTATTTGTATTGGATGAAATGATATTTCTTATGATTGTGGAGTATGGATTTTGATTGTTGATATTGGCAATGGCGCTGATCGATTATAAGGAGTCTGTGCATATTGCAGTTTTACCTTTTATCCGTTGGGCATGGAGACAAGCTGTGAGTATGGCTGATATTTCTGCTGTAAAGACTGAGCAGAAATCAGGAATCAGATGGCGACTTATAACTTCATCTTTTGTAGTTACACTGTATGATACTCCTGTACTAGACTTGGAGCCATCAGTGTATAGGAATTTGTAAGAGGTGTGAGATTGTTGCAGTTCTATAAATTTTGTTTTGTAAATTTCAGGGGGGGGGGGGGTGTCCTCTTTATAAGAGGAATGAAGTGAAAGGCATAAGGAAGAGTTGTTGAAAAGCCAGTGGGGCAGACTTTGGTTAGGTGTATTGGTAGGGACGATGTGTAGGTTAAGCTTTTTACAAATTTCAAATAGGTTGAGTAAAGTTGAGGGGAATTTGGGTTGCTTTTTTGACTTACTTATTTTTAAGTATATGTTTTCTACAGGTGAACCTTTAGATGTCGTAACAATTTTGCAGAGATTGGCAGTTTGAAGAGCAAATCTTGTTTCTATTTTTTTGTTTTTTTCGACCTTTATTTATTTATTGAATCACTTTGTACACAAAGCCTAACAATAGTGTAGAAATCTTAAAATTATGGATTGTTTGATTTGCAAGTTCCCTTTGTGGTGAGCTAAAGAAACTTTACAGTGTTGCGTGGTCCTCTAAGGTTCATGGGGCAGGCAAGTCATTTCGACGTAGGCGCGTGTGGCTGCGTTAGAGAGAGTGTACGAGCTAGTGGATTAGGATGTTGCGAGAGTTTAAGTTGATATTTCTGCTTCAGTTGAGCTAGTTCAGTTTTAATTAGTGGAACGTTAAGGTCCCTGTGGATGTTCGCATTCGATATGTACCAGGGAGCACCTGTTAAAAAGCGAAGTATTTTCGATTGAGCTCTTTGGATGACTTCAATATTACTTGGGCTAGTGTTCCCCCAAAGCTGGGAACCGTAAATCCAGATAGGCTTTATTATGCTGTTATATAGTAGCATCTTTAGATCGAGGCTTAGACCAGATCTTGGGTTTAAGAGCCAGTGGAGGGACTGTGTTTTGAATTTCATGCTGATTTTTTGGCTTCTATATGTTTCCGCCAGGTGAGTCGTATGTCCAAATGAACTCCTAGGTAGGTGACTTCAGTAGCATGTGGAACAGTGGTGTTGTTAAAGATCATAGACGGACAGTCACTCTTATTTTGGGTGAATGTCACATGCTTACATTTATCCGGATTGACTTTTATACGCCAATTGTCCAGCCAGACTGATACAAGTTGCAGGTGGTCGGATAGCTCTTTCGATGCTTTTTTGGGGCAGCGTGACCGACTGGTGATTGCAGTGTCATCTGCAAAGGTTGATGTCATGAGGCGGGGATTTGTAGGGATGTCAGCGGTGAATAGTACGTATAAGAGCGGACCAAGAATACTGCCTTGAGGAACGCTAGCGTTTATATGATGCTCATTAGAGGTGAAATTTTTGCATCTTACCACGAATAGCCTTTTGGTTAGATATGACTCTAGCAGTTTGTGTGAGTTCTGTGGAAGCATGTTTTTTATTTTATAAATGAGACCATCATGCCATACTCGGTGGAAAGCTTGAGCAACGTCAATGAATATAGCTGAACAGTATTCTCGGTGTTCAAAAGCAGTTCTGATTTCAGTAGTGACACGTTTACTTGCTCGATTGTACTGTGTTTTTATCTAAACCCGAATTGATGTGTGGGGATGATGTTGTTTGCGTTTATGTGTGGTGCGAGCTTCTTGGTAAAAATTTTTTCAAATAATTTTGATAGCACCGGGAGCAAACTTATGGGCCGATATGAAGACACCATTGATTTGTCTTTACCCATTTTAGGGATCATAACTACTACGGTCTTCTTCCATAGTGTTGGAAAGTAACCCACTTTGAGTATTGCATTGAAGACCATTGCAAGGAATGATATTGCACAGTTTGGTAGCTCAATAATCATCTTTGGGGTGATGAGGTCGTACCCAGGTGCTTTCTTTGGAATTAGCTTCTTGCGAATTGCCGTTCTTAACTCATGTGCACCAGTTTTAAGTACGCTGCTATTAGGAAACTGAGCACATGGCTGCTGGGGAAGCTGAAATCCGTTTCTAGGCAAGTTTGGTTGGAAGACGGATTTGAGATGGTTAGCAAAAGTGGAAGCCTTTTTTCGTCAGATCGCGCCCAGTTTCCGTTTTGATCCCGAATTGGGCAGTCCGCTGCAATTGGTGGGTTCATGCGGTCTTGTGCTCTCCCAATCGAGAACTTGGTACTCGTTGGCGAAAGGTTCTGAATATAGTGCCTTTGGATTTTGCGATCCTCAGTCTTGAGGGCATTGCTTAAATGATTTTTAGCAGTTTTGAGTCTTTGTAACGATGCTGGAGATCGCCTGACCTGCCATTCGCGTCTCAGTCGGCGTTTTTCTAAGACTAGGCGTTCAATTTCCGCGCTAGTTAAAACAACAGTTTTGTTTGGGCCAGATTGTACAATCGGTGTCGTGGCAACAGCAGCGCTCGCAATGGTTATGTTGAAATGTTCCAGTGAGTTGTCAATGTCAGTTCCGGTATCAAGTTTTGGCCTCATACATATGTGGGAGCTGAGAGCCCCATTGGGGTGCTTAGCATGGAATGGAAAATCTGGATGGACAATAGACGGATGAAAGCGTCAAGTTACCATTTGAAGTTTCAATGACAATCGACGAAGCCTGCGAGTATGATATCGACTTATAGTGTTTTATTCGCTTTCTAATAAGTATACCCGTTACGCCATATGCTTTGCCATCAGGGTGGTTTGTGGCGTAGAAGGAGAAGCCTGGTATCTCGAATTTATATCTGTTTGTAAGGTGCGTTTCCGAGAGCAATAAAACATCAGTTTCTGTCTCGGATAAGTATTCTATGAGCTCAAGCTTATGTTTCGATACGCCATTTGCATTCCAGGATGTTATTTTGAACGAGGACATTTTAAGTACGGAGTTTTTGTAAGATTAGATTTTGCGTTTTTAGTATCTCTTGAAGCATCTTGTTTCTATTGGCATTAATTTGGTTTCGTAAAGAAGGTTGTTGATTGGGGTGGTGCGAAAAGCACCAAAAGCAAGTCTAAGTGCAGAGTGGTATATAGTTTTAAGTTTATTTAGTGACGATTTTGGGTCTTTGCCGTAAAATTGTATGCCAAAATCTATTTAGGACATTATTATGGAGTTAATAAAATGAATAATTGAGATGGAGTTGGAATTAAATTTGACACTGAATAGACATTTAATTATGTTGAGCCGTTTGGCAAACGCTAGCGTTAGATTTTCGATGTGTTTATTCCATCTGTAGTTGTGAGTGATAGTGATGCCAAGAAGTTTTAATCTGGTTACGGTTTCAATAGTGAACATGTCTGATATAAGTTGGAATTGACATTGCTTCTTACGGCAAATATGCAGGTGTTTACATTTGGGAACCGACAAAGAGGCACCCGAATAATCACACCAGAACATAATGTCAGTAAGAAGTTAGTTTATGTTTAATTCGTATGATTTTTTGTTTATATTTTTTATTATTGTGTAGTCATCCGCATAGGCTTAATTTTCTGAATTTTTATTGTTCTATTAAGCTTATTGTATGCAATTAAAAAAAGAATAACTGATAGAGGTGAGCGTTGGGGTACGCCATTTCCTAGTGGAAGCAGGGTGGAATGACAATGGCCAGTTTGGACAATGATTTTTCTGTTGGTGAGAAAATTAGTTACATAATTGAGCATTTTTGGTCCTACTTATCTTCCAAAGTTTGAGCTCATCTAATATGGAATGTATACCCACCCTATCAAAAGCTTTAGCAAAATCTAGGGAGAGAATTGAAATGTGAAATTTTGGTAGAGAGAGCTGAAGCAATCTGATAGTCCAGATTAGCTAGAGTTTCATACACCGATTTGCCTTTTCTGAATCCCATTTGTCTGTTGTCAAGAAGTTTACTGTTGATTGCAATCCACCATAAACGAATTGCGATGATTTTGTCCAATACTTTAGAGATGCAAGAGTTAAGGGGTATGGGTCTATATGAGTCAATAGAAGTCTTGCCAGAGTTGGGTTTAGCTATAGGTATAATATTGCTGATTTTGAATTGTTGGCAAATGTAATTTTTAAAAATGCCGTTGAATAGGTTGAGAAGGCGAGATTTTAGAGGTGTCAATAAGTGTTTGATCATGGGATAGTTTATTCTATCTAGACAGGGGGTTTTTCCTTTTAGTTTACTTAGAGAAATTTCAAGTTCAATTAGGGATATGGGTTTGTCTAAGTGTATGGTTGATGCTGATAGAGGGTATGTAATCATGGAGTTAGAAGCATTTTTGTGGGTATGAAAGGTTGTTGTGAAGTTGTTGTCTGATGATGTTTTAGACCAGTGTTTGCAGAGTGTTTGATATCAGTTTTATTTGTTAGGGTGGCAGAAGGATTGGTTGGGTCTGTGAGGCAATGAATTCCGATATGTTTGCTAAGTCCACATAGTTTATTTATTTTCTACCAAAGTTTTGACATTGGGGTGTTTGGAGCAATCTCTGAAGTGAACTGTTGTAGTGATTTTCTTTTTCTTATTTTGATTTCACGTTTCAACTCGGCGTTTGCTTTTTTATAGCTTATAATGTTGGTAGAGTTAATGCATCGTTTTAATTTTAACCACTCTGAGTTTTTATTGTTTTTTAGTTTTTCAAGAGTTGAATCCCACCAGGGGACTATATACTTGTGGTTGGGTTGACGAGAAGTTTGCGGCATTGTTTGATTGGCACTTTGTAGTATTATTTTGACTATATTAGCTGTTTCTTTATTAATATTGTTGCTATTTGGATTCATCGAATTGTTTCTATCTGTGAGTTGTTCAAAAAGATGCCAGTTAGCTTTTGATGTCAGGAACTTTAGTCTGGATTGATATGAGATGGATGAGTGATTTTGGAAGAGGTTGATGTGGATGGGATGGGAGTGGTCACTGCCATGAAGGTATGGGTTGATGTCCCATTTGGACTCGAGTGCCAGTGAGGGTGACGCAAGAGAGAGATGTACATGCGTAAATGACTGATGTGTGCTGAAGTGGGTTGGGGAACCGTATTTAAAATATTGAGCAGGGATTGGTCAACAAATCTGAAAACAGTGTTGCCTTTGGTGTTATTGTTAGGGGATCCCCAGCTGTTGTGCCAGCTATTGAAGTCTCCGGTTATTAGTGAAGGATTGTTTAAATTTGAAAACATATTATGGAGGTTGCATGTTTTAAAAGATTTGTTTGGAGCTATATATGTAGATATAACTATAAATTTGATTTTAGAGTGCACCAAGACAGCGATAGCGTCAAAGTCACTATTAAGAGATATTCTCTGTTGTTGGATTGATCTGTGGATTAAAAGGGCCAACTCCCCCATATGAGTTGGGAGAAGAGTTTTGATGGTCCATAATGTAGTTAATGGGAATAGGTACATTGTTAATGGAATGTAGATGGGTTTCTTGTAGGGAGATAATTTTGGGGTTATGTTGTTTTATTAGTAGTTGCAACTGGTTGTTAGAATTGCGAATTTATATATAAAATTTTTTTTTTTGTTCAGGTTGTTAGCCAGTTGCATTTATTAAAAAGAGTGGAGCCCTTTAAGTCAAAAATCATATTGACATGAGGGCTTCGGCTGTTTTCGAGACATCGGTGGGGGCCGGGGTCTCAAGGGGCACAGATACTCCACAATGGAGTTCATGCCCCCAAACTGACCCCAAACCCCACCGACGCACAAAGAGATAGACTAAGAAAAGGTTAGGTTTCGTCTTCGATATA
Organism: Amiota mariae; assembly: GCA_035041805.1. Lineage (NCBI taxonomy): Eukaryota > Metazoa > Arthropoda > Insecta > Diptera > Drosophilidae > Amiota > Amiota mariae. The sequence goes on from JAWNKV010000661.1 coordinate 87,098, forward strand.
TGTGAGGCTTAATTTGGGTTTTTTTGGTAGGTTTATGTTATTCTTATTCTTGGTTTTAAAACTAGTTGTTAATTTGGGTTTGATATTAATATTTTTGTTTCTTAATTTTTCAGTTGTATCAGAGATTATAGTAGCTGGTGTATTAGTAAGTGTTGACGATTCTGGAGGTTGGTTTAATGATTGTTGTGCTGAGTTGTTTAAAATTTTGGAGTATTGTGTATGTTGATGAGTATGACGAGTGTGGTAAATTGTGGTGGCAGTTTTTTGATCTACATTTTCAGATACTTTGATAGCTGTTATTTCTTGCTGTTTGATAAAAGTTGGAAATTTTTTATCAAGTGAGTGAGTGAGGTTATCTCTTTGTGATTCCGGTAAGTTTTTGCAATTTATGTATGATTGGTTTTTCTGGCAACTTTCATTTTCGGTGGTATGAATTTCTTCAGAGCAATTGGGGCATTGTTTGTTACTTTTGCAAATAGAGGTGGGATGTCCAAAGCGGAAACAATTCTTGCACCTTAATGAAAGTGGGATGTAAGGGCGAACATGTACCCTTTTGTATCCAATCATCACTCTTTCGGGCAATGAGTGAGATGCGAATGTGAGAATGATTAGCCCGATTTCTTTTAAAGTGTTATCGTACTTCTTCTTGATGTATATTTTCGTAATCCGGAATGTTACGAAGTTCGTTGGAGTAAATTACACCTTTTGTATAATAGGGTTTTTTGAGTTCGGTTACTGCGACAGAAAAGTCACCAAATTGACTCAATTTTGAAAGTTTTAAGGTTTGGGCTGCAATTTTTAGTTTTTAGTCTTTTTGCATTGATCAACTTCTCCACCACAAGTGTACTCGATCACTTTTTTAATAAGGAAGGGTGATGTGTTTTCGAAGCTGCTATTATCAGTCCTATTTATTACGAGGAATTTGCCTGAATTGCATGCAGGCGTCACTGGATTATACCAATCTGGCGGTTTGTTTGATTTTTGTTGTTGTTGTTCTAAGTTTAGTACTTTTTGTTATTGTTCAGCAACTTTTGTTGTTTTTTTTTTCTACAACACAATATTGTTGTCAAGCAATAGTTGTTTTTGTTTTATTGTGATATTATTCCTTTGTCTTTTTTATATATATTATCTTTTGTACTATCCTTCGTTGTGATCAAACGGTATTAATTGATTGTTGTTGTTTAGTCAGTCTTCTTAGAATATTCCGTGCTCGACAGAATAACTGCTCCCGGCAAAGTTCAGATATCAACTGAGGTGATCAATATGTCCAGCAGTCATTACTTCACAGTTTTCTTTTAAATCATAAAAATAAATTATGCAGTTCAGTTTGACGCCAACTCTCGCTGATAACACACGTGTTTTTCATAGTAGTTCGCTCTCTTAGTTTCTGTTTTCGTTTTCGTTTCGGTTTAATTTCGCTCATTCACATACACGTTTACACATTTACATATACATACCCTTACACATTCTCTGCGTATACTCGTACACACATTTACGTACGTTTACTCCAATTTTTATTTACTACCAACTAATAATAAATAATAAATAAATAAAAATACACAATGAACATTCCACCTGATCCTATTATAAAGTATCCACCTAACCAACCACATTTCTCGATTGATCAATCCAAACGGTTAAAAATAACACAATGGGACCAAAATATCTTATTATGACCAGAGTCGACCACAACAAAACCATGGATACTGTGTGACCATTTTTACTCCAGAAAGTCATTGACAGCGTCTGCGGCGGGCCAGTGGATGAAGTCAAAAGACTTCGAAACGGCACATGTCTTATAAAAACTAAAACCCTCGTTCAAGCCGCAAAACTTATGAAACTCACCAACCTGCACGGCAAAACAATGGTTGATGTCACTGAACATAACTCGCTAAACACATCCAAAGGAGTGATATACTGCAACTTCCTAAGAGATATATCGGAAGAAGAAATCACCAAGCAACTATAACCACAAAATGTAGCTGAATGTAAAAAAAAAATTTAAAAAAGAAAATGGGCAACTAAAAGAAACATGTCTAATTATTATTACATTCTCCACCCCTACACTACCGGCCGAAATTAACATCGGTTACGAAAAAGTTCAAATTCGCCCCTACATTCCATCGCCACTCAGATGTAGAAACTGTAGAAGACTTGGCCACCCCACCAAAGCCTGCAAATCTAATCCACTCTGTCTAAACTGTGGCAACTCCGCCCACATCGATCCGTCTTCTACCGAAACCTGCCAGAATATCAATCGCTGTATAAACTGCAATGATAATGGACTTAATAACTACAACCACAACACATTTGATCGCAACTGCTCTTCATTTCTCAAACAAAACGAATTGCTACCCATTAAAGTCATCGAGAAGACCGACATGAAAACCGCCCTCAAACTATATACTGAATGGCACCAATCATCCAATACTCGGTACTCTGATATCGCTCGCACTAACCATCCTCTACCAACAGAAACAATTCAAAGCAATCAAAACAATACCCGTTACATCACTTCATACTCTGACGTCCAACCTAAGAACAACATCACTTCAAATATCAACAACGCTACAACATATTTAATAGCTGCTAACACCAACACAAACTTCTCATCACAAATGCTTTCGGAAACAAAAGTAAAAATTTTCTCAAAACATAACAACACATTGAAATCATCTCTTAAAGCTAAGTCTTTGTTAAAATCAAAAAACCTTAACACTTCAAACAATAACATCCCCCCATCTAGTACTCTTAGTGAAGAGTATTTCATGGAGTAACCCCATCTTAATTTTTAAGTATGGTTGGGATGGGTGACAGGCCAACTCTCTCCCTAAATCGTTCTGGTAGCGTGTTGAATCTCCGACAAGGTCTTACGCGTCCAACAAATTTTTATTTTTTTGGGGGAGTCCTTGGTCTGCACTCAACCCACTCGTTTTTTATTCACAAAGGCTGGGTTACGGTTGTGATTCCAAATATGCTCAAGATACTGCAATGGAATATTAATGGTTATATTAATAACTATGATCAGTTAATGATTCTTATAAAAACTTACAGTCCTAAAATATTATCATTACAAGAAACCCATCTTAGCTCACACTACAACATCCCCGTACCACTTAATTATACACCCTACTTCTGTAATCTCTCGCCTTCGTCTTCTGGCGGTGCAGCTCTCCTTATCCATAGCTCATTACAGCACAATGCCCTTCAACTCTCACAAGACTTTGATCTGGTTAGCCTCTCTGTACAATCGAAAATTAAATTCAATATTATATCTGGTTACATTCCACCTAATCAACCCTTTTCTTTTAATAACCTCACGAATGTATTTAACAGCCTGTCTGAACCTACAATAATCACGGTTGGTATCAATCCTGGGGATCTCCCACTAACATCCGCAGAGGTAACATTATTTCAAAATTTATAAACCTAACTACGTTCATTATCCTTAATGACGGCTCGCCTATATATTTTAGCACCCATCACACATTCACCCATGTGGACCTCACAATAGCTTCTCCCACATTAGCCTAGACGCATTCTGGAAGATTGATGACAATCTACACGGTAGCGATCACTTTCCCGTCATTACCTCTCTATTCTGTTCCACCAGATACTCTCATAAATTCCCATCAAAATTTATAATAGACAAAGCAAACTGGATTCACTTCAGATCATCTACCAAAACTAACAGCCTCATAAGATCAGTTAGCCCTAATATCAATAAAGAATCTGCCTCCATAATAAAAATTATTCGCCAAAGTGCCCACGAATCAATTCCTCAAACGTACCATAATCCTAACATTTCTCACGCAGTCCCATGGTGGAATGATAAGCTTCAACATCTGAAAACAAAAAGAAACCAATTATGGTACCTCCTTAGACGCAATGTAAGCACAACACACATACTAAACTTTAAGAGAGCTAACGCTTTATTCAAACGTGAGATTAAATTATCCAAATGCCAATCCTTAGAAAACTTTACAGCCGTAATACACCCTACCACACCTTCAACCAAAATCTGGTCCAATATTAAAACATTCTGCGGAACTAAACCTTACGTACCCATCCACTGCATAAAACGCAATAACTCAAACATATTTCTAATAGAAAAGTAACTTATAGCAAACGACTTCAGCAACCATTTGACCAGAGTCTTCTGATTCCAACTTCACCTCCAATTTTCTCCAAAATAAAAATAATACACTCCCCCTCAACATACAGTACAGTCCCTCGGGTGATGCCCTGTTACTAGACGAACCATTCAATTTCATAGAATTTCAATCCGAACTATCAAAATTAAAAGGTAATACCCCTGGCATTGATAGAATATCGTACCCAATGCTCAAGAACTTACATTACACATTCTCACGTCGTCTACTCAACCTTTACAACAAAATTTTTTCCAACCACATTCCACCAAGCAAAATTATCCCTCTCATTAAACCCTCAGCCAACAGAACTGAAATAACCTCCTATCGTCCAATATCCCTAAATTCGTGCTGTTCCAAATTTCTTGACAAGATAGTAGCAAACCGACTGTGGTGGTTTGTGACCCACCACAAACTAATCGACAGTCGGCAAACAGGTTTCCGAAAGGGCGATTCATCATCCATATCAACAAAAAACCACTCATCAGTTATCTCGCTCAACTTCGCAAAAGCTTTTGACAAAATAGGTATCCACACCATCGTAGAAGAATTAAAGAATTGAAAGATCGGACCAAAAATTATAACATACATAATTAACTTCATGTCTAATCGAAAGATTACAGTGTGCGTCGATAATCACTTTTCTTATATTCTTCCACTTTCCAACGGTATACTCCAAGGTTCTCCACTCTCAGTTATACTCTTTTTAATAGCTTTTAATAAACTGAATCGAACCATATCACTACATAAACAACTCAATTTCTGCGCTTATGCGGATGATTACCACATTTTTAAAAAAATTAATAAAACCAATACTGTCGATATTGACCCATTACTAACTGACATTCTTGACTGGTGTGACTACTCAGATGCCAAGTTATCGGTGTCAAAATGCAAGGACATACACTTCTGTTAGAAAAAATTCTGCACATTTCAACTAACAACAAATACAGCTCCGATTACCAATGTTGTCAACCTAAAAATTCTCGGCATCACCTTCAACAAAATATATACTTGGAACGACCATGGCGTATATATTTATGGTAACGCCTCTCCATCTCAGTTAATTAAAATAAGAACCATTTACCATTCTGCCTTAAGACTCGCCATAGGCGCCTTCAGATCCACTCCCATCAACAATATACTCTATGAAACCAAAATACAACCACTAGAAATCCGATATCAGCAGTTGACTGCTAAATGCCAAAGATTCCCCAATGGGCATTCCCGTTGAAAAAATTTTAAAAGCAAAAAAGGCACCTAAAATCACTCCTACCCTATACCGCTCAATAGAACTCAACAAGAAACTTGGTCTACCTTTCACACCCATCATCCTTCTTAAAACTCCCTTCCCTCCATGGTCTTGGAAATCATCAATAATAGACACCAGCCTCCATTAACTCACAAAATCTGCAACCCCACCGGATGTCTTCCGACAACAATTTTTAGAACTTAAAGACTCACTTCACTCACATTCATTCCTTTCTACGGACGGCTCAAAAACAACATCTGCCACATATTTTTGTATTACATCAATCAACTCAATTCTCCAACAAACCCTACTTCAACCTTACAGCTCAATATATTCTGCTGAGATCATAGCCATTTTCGAGGCTATAATTATAATCAAAAATAAACGCTATATGCTCTGACTCTCTTTCAGCAATTGAATCCATCAGTAATCTTTCAAACAACTCATACTATGCTGCCACCATCAGACAACTTCTGCTGACAAACTACCCACGCATAAAAATTATCTGGGTACCCGGTCATTGCGGTATCATGGGCAATGAAACAGCAGACAAAGCAGACAAAGCCGGGAAAGATGCCTCAACCCTACCCCTAATTTTTCATAATAATTTTAATGCTAAAGATATTCACAATCACACTAACAAACATTTTGAAGACAATTGAAATAACATTTGGAACATCACAAATCAACACTATAAAACAATCAACCCCTCACAAAACTGACTTCTGATATTATGGTATCATTAAACTTGATTCCTCCCTCCCACGTTCATCTTTTTCAAATTATCATAACCCACAAACATATTTTCGACAATTCCTTATCCCCTCTATGTAACTATTGCAACTCTAATTCCCCCATTACCGTCCTCCACATCCTTTCATCCCGCTCTTCATTCAACAACTTAAGGAGACAATGCTTTCCAAATTCTGACCCAATCGCAGCTTTGGCTCTCCCCACCCGGGATAGTATAATCACAATCATTCACTTCCTCAAACAAGCCAAAGTATTTCAGCTGTTGTAGCATACAGCAAACGCACTTATTCATAGATATTCATAGCAACAATATACAAAAGTATTTACGCAATAAATAATAAATATGTAATAATAACAAATCAAGTTAATGACCTAAAAGTATTAACTTAAGAAAGAAATAAGACTGTGTTAACAGTAACAAAAACATTCAAATTAAATACTAGTTGTAATTGGTACGTAAATAAGCTTAAGGTCTCGTAGTCATAGCTTAAGATTATGTTTATATCCTATTTGTAATAGTATATAAGTTGTTAATAAATAAAAAAAAATAAATAAAAAATATTATGCAGGTCACTGTTATGAACATTAAACAATAAAATTTAATTAAAAAATAAAAATTTCATCAATTAAATCTTCTTATATTCACATGTAAATATAGTATATTTGCTGTTTAGGACAATACCATAAAGGTGCCGACACATTATGCAATCGGTTGTACAACTTCATGGATTGGAACACTGCTAGCTGGAAGGAGCAAAGTGTGCTGGTTGTAAGCTGCTTGTATAAAAAATCAAATTTGTGATTGTATGACCGATTGCATACTGTTTGGGCACCTTAAGATGCGTCAAAAGTTTACCCCAAAAATGTATATAGGGCAAAATATTGAGCTATTTTTTGCAACAATTTTCCTTGTTATCATTAATCACATGTTGTGTTGCACCCTTGCTTCATATCTTTAAGTAATACTTATATAGAAAAGTCGGGTACCGATTGTGTTGGAGACATACATATCAACTCTCTTGTTGCTAGACGACCTTTTTCCTTCAGAATCGTCTTGAGATTATCTTCGTCGAAGAAATAAGGCTTTACTACCGAGTGCGGGACTCTAATCTCGCTAAAACCTAACGCCCATAATTTCCTCGCAACTGTTGCTACATATTTTGTCGGGAGGAAATGGAGAGCATTTTTGCTAAAAGTCAATCTATCCAAGTTCAATGGGTTACCTCTTTTGCTGTAATGATCATAGGTCGTGACAGCACTTGAACAATCAACGATCCCCAGTCCAGTTACACAGTTAAACGATTAGCTTACGCACGCAATCGTTCAGTTACTCAACTGCGTTCCACTGTACAGACAGTACTTCTTATAGCATCTATTACTGCTGTTTTCACTGCTTGTCATCTTATTGACATACATATGTGTGGCACCAGGTAACCTATTGTAGGTCGTTCACCAAGACAGTCCTTTATTTATCTATGTCCTCTCATCTCTAAATCGGGCACAGCTCAAAAGATTATCTTCGGCGATACCGATGCAGATAGGGCAGAAAGGAGGACCCCTTCTCCCAATTGAAATGGTCCAGATCAAGTTTAAAACAATCACATTTACTAATTATGTTCGTCATATAGAAATCCAGAAGGTTGCCTAGAGCAATGTGTGTTGCCAAGGTAGAAGTCTCCTAATAACGTTCACAGTGACCAAATTCTATACTGCTTATATAATATACTTATGTTGATAATTTAAGTATGGCGAAATTGTGTAATTTTTAAGATGTTAAAACCAAATTATAACAATTTGTAATGACGACACATAAAAAATATGTAAAACTTAGGGGTTAAATGTATCTACTACTAATAATAAATAAAACTTTGTTTTCCCTAAAACAATCAATTTGAAATTTTACCATATCATTTAAATACAAAATAAATCGTTTTCATTTGATTCTTTTGATTGCCAAAATGTTTTATTAATTTCATCATAAATTTTGAACTAAAATTTTTAATTGAGAATTTGGTCGCCTAAATGTTAAAATAAATTTTATAATTAATTTTGAACCAAAAATTCTTGGTTTAAAAATATGAAAATTGTGATGCGTGATACTTTCAGCGGAGTAGGGCTATTCCGTTTACTTTACACTGCATCCTGATTGATTCTTCAAATTTGGAGATAATAATATCCCGATGCATTCCAATAGTATAAAATGAAGATTAAATCTTCTAATTCATATAAATATTTATATATATATTGTCCGGTTGTCACTTCAAGGAGAGAATATGGTCACAGAATATTAACAAATTATGAATAAATTAAAGAATTATTAAGGCCTTTCATTTTAATAAATATAAGCAATATATGTACTTCTAACTTACCAAAACTAAACGACACTTTTTTTTATTAGAGATACACGCACCAATGAGATTGTTGACATAATTTCGCCAGTAATTCTTATAACGAAAAAGTAAGGGTTTTTTTTTTTTTTTTTTTGTTATTGTTATCGATCTTCATTAGTTTTCCCGTGTGCAATTTTTAAGCAGAAAGTTATACACACTTGCAGACTATTCTTTTCTAGAAAAAGAGAGAGTAAAAGAGAGATGTATGTTATATGGGGAATTATAATAGCTTGAAGATGTCTAATGATTTCTCAACTTACAATGGATGTTTTCATTAAGCACACTACCATAGTAAAAAGCTGCCATCCTTTTCAGTTGTTCTACCTCATTATCTTGCAATCTTTAAAAGACTATTTAAAGTGAAAAGATAAATAAATTAAATTTTAATATGCTATTTGCTCAAAATACAATTGGTTGCTACATACAGTATATGTTTAACATCAAAGATAGTACCACTAAATGATGAATTGATACTAGAAGTAAATAAGAGGCTTTTATGATTCTGATAGACTTTAACTGTCTCTAATTGTTAGTATCTGGATCGCATACGATCAACAGAATGGGTTTAACATTTTACTATATTCCTAAGGGCTATAATAGATTATTTAAAGTAAAAAGATAAATATATGCAATTTGAAAGATCCTTACCCAAGATAAAAGGTGACATTTCTAGTAAAATTGTGACCTCTACTAGATAATGGCTGTAATGGGGTCTACGACTTCTTGCTATAATATTTAGAAAAATATTTATAATAGACTATTTAAAGCGAACAAAATAAACAAATTAAATCTCAATAATACTTACCCACAATTTTGACTGTAATACTATTTAGGATAATGTAAGATCGATGTATTATTATGTTCACTTGGTTAGTTTTTTTTTAATTTCACGAAATATTGTCTACACCTTTGTGGCAAGTAGTCGTAGACGGCCCGCTTGTTTTTTTCAAAACTCTTCATTCTCTCCGTAAAATTTGTTAACGCGCTATGCGTTATCTTAATCTCGTTGTTGTTTTCCAGGTTTTTTCGATCCATGCTCACAATTGCTTGCATGCGGCTAGTTATGTCTGATTGTTTAGTTGGAACCGTTTTCTCCATAACTGTATTTGATTCGGTGGCAACCTGAACTTCGAAATTTATTTGAGAATTACCGCCAAACATCATTTTACGGGCAGTGATATGCCTACGTAACTGCACTTCTTGGGTATGAAACCCCGCAGTTTTTACCACCACTTTGAATATGGTGAATTTCTAAATAGATTACCAATTTAAATAATAAGATACAAAACTTACATGATGCCATTTGGCTGCGCATTTTCGTGCGAATATTCGTATATAATATGGGGGTAAAAAACAACAAATATTTAAAAATAAATAAAACACAGACAATTTTGTATTTGTGTTGGTTAAAAATGATATATGAATGAGGAAAATTTTGACAAAAAACCAAATAACGAAAAATTAAAATTCTTTAACGCTTACTTGTTTTTACATGAAGTTAATACATATAAAATATTGAAAACACATGTGTAATGATCAGATAGATGTTTAATAAAAGCGCATAACAAAAAAAGAGAAAGACAATCAAGAATTAACACAGGAAATGACAAAAAGCTTTGTCATGTAGTTCAATTTGGTTAAATGGTTAACATTTGGTCATGTGGTTTACATAGTTATTTTCAGAAATGTATGAAAACACTCTCCTGACTCTCCAGACTATGCTAGAGTTTTCTTGTTAATTTCATCGAAATCTGGTCCAACGGATCCATAAGCAACATACACACAGACATGCAGACTATAAATGGAACGTGGTGGCTAATTGTGTGAAATTTGTGAAAAATTGATAATTTAGAATAATTTGCATCATTTTCTTAAAATTTTAATAAAAAGCTTACTTCATTTAAAATTTTTTTGCGCCATCTGTTGAAAAATGGGGAAATCAGTTGAAAATCATCTAAAAATGACCAACAGGGATACAGAGCGAAGTGTTTTGGATTTGTGTTCTTTGGGAACAAACAAATTAAGCTCATGAAAGACCCATATTATGTGTTGAGATTCTGCGGCAAAACTGTCTCTAACAAAAGTTTTGTTTGTTGGCATGGGAATCATAAGGGTTACGTTGTTTCCTTATGTCATGTACCAGAGGCTCAGGCGCCTTCTTCATGTATTTCGTTATTTTCCCATATTGTTTGGCTTTTGTAGAGTAAGGGATGTGAAAGGGAGTGCGAAGTGTCAAAATAGTTTCTTAGCGACATATAATAACAAGCAAGAGAAGAACTTTCAACTTGTAATACGGGACAAATAGATCAAAGAATTAACCTAAGATGGATGATTTTCGGAAAGCTGAGAGATAAACAGAGTAGTATATGTTTAAAAGCTGAAAAGTTGCTGCAAAATATCTAAGAAATAGTTGACGAAAGTGGATATACTTATGTATCTTTGAATGAGTAAAGCAAATGCCCATAGAAAAAAAGAAAAAACCAGAACAACACTTGCAAATTGTGCAAATTTATTTTGTGAATCATGAAATCCAATCCTTTATGCTACCATTTGGTCTCATTTACTCGATAAAGTTGTTGAAAGTTTGCACTTTATCTGTTCGAAATCATAAGGTTTTAACCTTAAGGTGGATATACACAAATGACTTCAGCGATAAGCTGCATTGTAGACAAACGCAACATGAATCAATAGAGTTTTCTGACCATCAGTATACATTAATGCTAAGTATGATCTCATTTAAGTTATCGACTTAAAATTTAATAGAGACACGATGTTTAATTGTCGTACGCTGGTTGTATGTCAAATACAGATTAATCCGAATACTAGAAAAAGGAATGCAAAAACAATAGAAAGCCTAAGATGTTGTTATTTTATAATCGATTCAGACCTTTAGGTGTTCTTCTTATGATTCAAAGACTTCCTGGAAATGGACAAGACAGAACTGGAGAGATTTTCTTTCCATTTTAAGCTTTTTACTGCTACTCTGACAAATTCAAATGGTTAAAAGTCTATCTACCTCTCAACTCTACCCTAAACTCCGAAGCCAACATTACAACACACTCTCTTCTTTTAAAAGAAACCATCAAGCTTAGAAAGAAAAACCAACAGATTATTGCTGCTGTTGTTGTAAGTCAGGCGTCTTCATGGGTAAAAAGGTAAACTAGACACTTATAAAGACTACGAACAAAATATTTACAAATTGTCGTGTCGTTGTTGTTGTTTACTTCTTTAAATTATTGTTTGTTTGTACTAGTTAAAGTTGTTTGTCACCAAGTCGTTCCTTTCTTAGAATTTGCCACATGTCAGAAACGTAAATTTTTTATTTTATTTTATTCTCCACCACAAAAAATAAAAAATATATATTAAAAAGCGACTAATTGCAGTTTGAGTTTTACTGATATTATTACAGTTTATAAAGTACATATTATATGCTTTAAAAACTAAACTGTTTTCAATAAAGTTGAAACTGTTTTTAATCAAATAATCTTAGACTTAATATTACTTTGTGCGTTTAATTAAAATTTTAGTAGATAATTCACAAAAATTTTTTATTACATTATTAGCAAGCACATACACATATATATATATATATATATATATATATATATATACATATGATTAAAAACACACAAAATTGTAATTTAAACCAATTAAAATAAAGAAATTTTGTGTTTATTAAAAATTTGATAATACAAAATTTGGATTTCTTATTATGTATTTATTTCTATCTCTTGAAAGTTTTGCAAAACGTGAAATTTGTTTACTTTTTATTATTTGAATGCATTTAAGTTCCTTTATAAATTTATCTTTGGTTTTTCCTTATTTGTGTATTTTATAATTTAACTGCATTTCAAAATTGTAAAAAAATGTGTCATTCTTTAGTTAAAATGTTTCTATGCGTGGAGCAGCAAAACAAACAATAAGAAAAAGAAAAAACTTAAGCAACTAAATTTTTTAAATTTTAGGGTTTCGTACCTATAGGGTGCTAACGGACCCTATTACTAAGCTTAAACCGTCCATCCGTCTTCGGCTCTATCTTATCAACCGTAGTAGGAAGAGAGTTGAATTTAATTGTGTGTAGAGCGACAAATACTAAAAATAAATATTTTTAGAAGCATTGTTATTTAATTTAGTTTTTTGTTTGACCTTTTTTTTCGTAGTATACTTTTAAGCTGTTGAATATTTCACTTTTGCGACAAAAACAAAAGCAAATTAATTTTACATAACTTCAGACAGAGTCACAAATTTGCATAGATCGTGTTAAATCTTGTGCGATGGTACGGAAATCTTCGTGTGCGAGTCCGACTCACACTTGGCTGATTTTTTTATTTCTGTTATTCTAATAACAACTTAAATTAAACTTATAATAGTTACAACACAACTTTAACACAATTAGTAAGTGGGATAGAACAATTACATTAATATGATCTGATAGAAAGGTCGACAGGATGAGATCTTCTCAACCGTATCGCCACTCTGACTCCTCCCATTATGCGTCGCTATAAGAGACACATGGCTAGTCTAATTAGATGAGTTTTTAATCGCTCCATATATTTCTTGGCCTGACGATTAATCACATCGCCAATTTTGGGTATTTTTAGATCGTTCTCAAAGTCCGCATGAACCCAAAATGCTCCCAAAATCATACGCAATGTCTTGGCCTGCAGTACTCTGATCTTTGAGATGTTTGATTTAGCTGCAATGCCGTACAACTGCAATTCGTATTGCCAAACAGGAGCAATTATTGCTTTGTACTAGATGTGCACTTTATTTTTCAAAGACAATTTATTCCTTCCGTTTAGGAGCCAACGCAATTTCCCAATTCTCTGTCCGAGCAATTTCGTGATATTTGAAATATGCGTTTTGAACGATAGTCGCCTATCCAAATTCACTTTTTATATCCCGAATGGTGTTCCAGTAGCTGGTTGTCAATAAAGACTCCCGGATAATCTTCCGGCCGTAAGGCGTATGTCACATTGGCACATTTATTTTTCTTTATACCAATGTTCCATCGTCTTGTTCAGACTTCAAAATTATGAAGGTATCTTTGCAGGATGTCCGTGGCTTCATAAATGCACCTTTTTCTGGAGAGGATGGGCGTATCATCTGCAAAAGTGGCAATGATAAAATCATGAGGATCAAAGCCATTGGGCATGTCATGCGTGAACAGGGTATAGAGAGTCTGTTCCAAAATACCACCCTGGGGTACACCTGCAACATAAGCATTGATGATAGGCTCTGTTATTGAGGTAGCTGTGCACTATTAACCATAGTTGAGTTTACTGAGCAGCCTGTCGTGCCAAACTCACTCAGCCTGCTTAATGGAGTTCCGTGGGACTTACGGAACCCGAATTGAAAGGGAGGAACCATATTCATTACCTTCTTCAAATCTAGGATGCGCGTCAGCAGACAATGATCAAACAACCTGGCCACAGTGGGCAGCAGGCTGATTGGAATGTATGAATCTAAGGTGTAAGGGCTCTTGCAGGTCTGATGAATCACACAAATTCTTCCACTGTTTTGGAAAATATCCCAATCTCAGCACCGAGTTAAAAATGAGGACCAGAAATAGCACAGCTTTTATCGGCATAGCCATTAGTGTAAAGTTGTCCACACCGTCTTCACCTGGAGACTTTTTTGTGTTCAACCCTTTAATGTGAGCTGAGATTTCTTCTGCTGTAATGGGAGCAACTGGGGAGCATAATGGGCCAGCGCTGTCAAGCCTCATTTGGCTCTGGCGAACAATGTATTTTGAGCTATTATCGATTGGCTGAAATCGGGCTTCTAAGCCCTCAGTAAAAGCATCGGCTCGATCCATTAAGGATCTAGCCCAGGATCCGTCAGCTCTCTGAATTTTAAATTTGGGGTCACCTGTTACTTATATCTTCTAGCCAGCTTCCACAAGCATTGAAGGCAAGACATTTGACTTTCTGATCCTATTCGATACTCTACGAAAGACCCTGTCTTCAATAGGGTCCCGGGTCCCACAAAACTGTCTCTTGAGTCTCCTCTTAATAAACAGCAGTGCCTCAATAGCTGTGGGAAGTGCAGTACGCACTATTAAGCCATTTGATGGATTTAAGTGGGCAGCAGTGATAGCTGCTGAATGCACCTTATACTGGATCTAATGGGCGTCTTCAATGTCTTCAGGCATCAGGATTTCCAGGCTTAAATTTTAAAATGTGGATCGCTTTACGATTTTGCGTGTCATCCTTGAGCAGGGGCCATGCTAATCTTCTCTGTATTGTTCCAATTTTAGTATATGTTCTGCCGAAGCAAGAACGCAACGAACTTGACTTGAATTTGTATGAATGAATACATGAAGGCAATATAACTTTTAGAAGTGTATATATGTGTATATAATTAAACGACAAACAGATTTTTGTGATTCTTTTCCTCCTTACACCAATGAACCGATTTTTTATAGAGGTCCAGAGGTTTCGGTATGAATAGGTGTTAATTATAACTGCGCTATAACAACACACAGCCGTTGATATTGTGAGCGCAGTAGAATAGAAGAGCAGAAAGGTTTGTGTGCCGAACGTCGCTTAATAGACTGCGAGGTGTTAACAGGTGTAGCGCGTAATACCCGAATCTTAATTCCCCGTATTCATTTGACTTATTCTTAAACTCTTTTCACCGTTCAAATTTTAAAGAACTCAATTTCCAGTCATTTTGCGATGACTGTAAATAAATTGCAAGGTCAAACGTTTTAAAAAGTTGAAATCTTTTTGAAACAGACTGTGGTAAGTCACGGGAAATGGTATGTTGCCGCCAGTAGAGTTCGATCAATAAATGGATTGCGATATTATATTATAGTTATGAGGCATCAAAAGCACTCTCAAAATTTTATTAAAATAAAAAGTAATGCAATGATAAAAAGATCTGAAAGGGAAATAATGGTTGAAAAGAAATAAAAGAAAAATCTATTTTCTTTCTCACATCAATTAATTTTAGTCAAAGATGCTTCCAAAGCTATTGATACCACAAGAAATGTATTAAAAACAGATTTAAATATACAAAACAAAAGATAAAGACTTCAAATTTAAATATTGAATGAATAAGGATATAAGAGAGCGAAGCTATTTAGAATAAAGAAACCTTTGTAGAACAAAATAAAAATGTTAATATGGACGATTGGTCTAGGTTGAGTTGGTTTGTGATCAGATGACAAGTGGTGCACATGTCTTAGCAAAGATGTATGAACCAAAGACTGCAATGTACAGAATATGTTGGAATTTAAATGAGAATGTTATTTAATGGCATGATTTGATTCTGTGGAAAACAGATGGGAGTTCTGATTCAGGTTAAGGGTAAATGATAGCAAGAGAACATTATTTGGCCAAATTTGAAATCAAACTTATCTGATTATATTATCATAGGAAAATTAAGCTATCTAAAAACTGTATAAAATTATTGAAACAGCCTGGATCTCTCCTCTTTCCCAATATTAATCCAAACGGAAACCTATGGCTTATTATCTTCTATAATATGTACAAAAATATAAGTGTTTCATTTATTCGTATGTTATGCGCTACCATGCCTTTCATCTGATTGCATTGAATAGATAATTGTAGTCGCGATATGTGTCCTCGTTCCCGGAATTCAGGATATTAAAATAACCCAAAAAATAGAATTCGTCAATCAAAATAATTGCCATCGCTGGTTGTGACTTTTGTCCATCTGTCAGGAAGAGCACGGACTCCGCGTTCGAAGAAATCCTGGTATTTTGAGGCAATCCATTGGACCACCTAATTTTCGGCTTATTCATAAGAATGGAGTTGCTGTTCCGAAAGTCCGTGCTGCAGCGAACGAAACCAATGTCAGTCTGAAGGGGCCAAGTCTGGTGAATACGCGATGTGGGGTAAGACTTCCAAGCCTAGTGCTACCAACGCTTCCTGGATTGGTTTAGCCACATGTGGCAGGGCATTGTGTTGAAGCAAAATCACTTTCCCATGTCTGCTCGCTCATTCTTCGCGTTTTTCTTTCAGTGCCTCGATTGAAATCAATGAGCTGTTGTCGATAGAGATCAGCAGTAATAGTTTGACTAGGCTTAAGAAGCTCAAAATAGATGAGACCCTTCTGATCCCACCAGATGCAGATCAAACCCTTCTTTCCATGAATGTTCCGTTTCGCCTGCGATGTATATAGTTGGCCTGGATCAACACAAGATTTTTTGCGCTTTTGATTGTCGAAATTAACCCATTTTTCATCGCCAGTGACGTGTTGATAAAAAAAACGTTTTCTTCTTTGTCTGGCAAGCAAAACCTCAAAAATGTTTTTCGCCATTCCATGTGTCTTCTTCAATTCGTACGGCACGCATTGCTGTTGCTTGACAAACTTCTAATGCGTCTGCAAGCTATTGTTGCGTTTGACATGAAACTTCGTCTTAGGTCTACTACGTTTTATGATGTCAAGATCGAAATCACATTTTTTGAATCGGTGGAAACAGTCTCTGCATGTTCTTTCAGAAAGAGCATGTTCGCTATAGGTTTCCACAAGCATTCCATATGCTTCGGCATTTGACATTTTCCAGGCAACAATCAAAATTCTTTTTGATGCGGCAATCGCATGACGACTACGGTACTTAACAGCTGACACATGAGACGCTTCAAACACATGTGCAGTCAACTTCAAGTAACTTCACTTTAAGAAGCTATCGCCATATATTGGCAAATGGCAGTTTCATTGGAATATACCTAATAATAATTGGAAATATAAAAATATAAAAAAAGAATGCAATAATATTTTCTGTGAGGATACACAGAGAGAAAAACGCCGGTCTGAGACAAGCTTAAATCAAGAACATACCAAATTAAGTTGAAATTGGTTTAAAATACTTTGTACTCAATTCTCAATTCAAGACCAAAAAAACTTGAATCAAGAACGAAAATAAAAATAAAATATCTTAAATGGTTTCTTACTTTATGCTAGTCATCCTTCACATACTTCCAACATTGTCAATGTCGCCATTAATTACTCTGAGTTATAGAGCATTGTACAACAATGTGTTTCGGGTAAGTTGTTTGCATTAACCTTTAATCCATTTTTTTATTTTATTAACGCCTCGAGGTCGTCAACTTTTTAATGCCTTAGTCCATTCGCGGAGAGAAGTTTTATCTACGGGATCCCCCACGCACTACCCCGGTGACAACAATCGCCTACCTGACGTTTTGGATTTTGCTGTTTTTGCTGGTATTCCACCAAATCGGTTGTCTATCTCCGATTCTACTGATCTTTCCTCAGACCACCTGCCATTGATTGTTGAGTTTAAGGTAGCCGCCGATCGTTTCTCAATTAGCAAAAGATTACTTCCCCCACATGCTGACTTGTTGCGCTTCAGAACTGGACTAGAAGAACGATTAAATCTAAACTTGGAAATATCATCATCAAATGATTTAGACGATGCTGTGGAATTGTTTACTCGCAATATTTACTCTGCTGCTGCCCTGGCATCCTCCAATCGGTCCCCTCCTGTACCCTCCGCTTCAGCCCTGCCTCCTTTAAAAGCAGCGACCCTGGATCTGGTAAGGTACAAGAGGAGCCTTCGTCGCAGATATATGCGCACTCGTAACATCTTGGATAAAGCGGCGTGGCGCAGAGCTGAGCTTCAACTAAAAAACCATCTCGCCGAAGAAAGATCTCGTTATTTCGATGACCTCTTGCTAAATGCTGATCCAAGTAAATCCTCAGGCTTTAACCTGTGGAGAGCTACACGGTGTGTCAAACAGCAACCACCACGTTTTGCACCCCTTCTAGACGCGAATAATCGCTGGTGCCGTTCAGATTTTGATAAAGCTACAGCTTTTGCGAACGAGCTCTCCCAGAGTTTCACACCCCATCAACTGACAGCTTCTGTCGATGTAACCTGCACCATGGCTCGCTTGCAAGACCCAAACGTATCCTCTAGTCAAATAAAACCAGTCTCGCCAACTGAGGTGTATCACCAAATTAAAGCGCTCAAACTGAAGAAAACTCCAGGGTACGATGGCATTGACGGCAGAGTGGCTAGGGCCCTCCCGCATAAGGTGGTGTTGTTCCTAGTATTACTCTTCAATGCGATGTTGCGATTAGGCCACTTTCCCTCACAATGGAAATGCGCTGCAATTGTAATGATCCTGAAGCCTGGCAAGCCGGAGAACCTTGTCGCGTCTTATAGGTCGATAAGCTTGTTGCCTGTTTTCTCCAAAATATTCGAAAGAATATTTCTTGGTAGATTGCAGGTTGTATTGGGCCTCCAGAATGCCATTCCAAACCATCAATTCGGCTTCAGAGAACACCATGGTACCCCGGAGAAAGTTCACCGGGTCGTGCACCACATTTTATCTGCACTTGAGGGTATGCAATATTGGGTCGGCGCTTTCCTGGACATTGAACAAGCGTTCGATCGTGTCTAGCTTCAAGGACTGTTACACAAATTAAAGGACAGCCTACCATCTGTTCTTTTTAAAGTTGTAGAATCTTTTTTGTCTAACAGAACCTTTTATGTTAAGTACAGAGATGCAAGATCTTCAATCCGACCTGTTCAGGCTGATGTTCCTCAAGGTAGCGTATTAGCTCCGGTGTTATTTACCATTTATACGGCAGATATACCTCAACCGACTTCCAATTCCATGATCTTAGCCACATACGCGGATGACACTGCGGTTCTCTGTTCTGACAAATCGCCAACAGTAGCTGCCTCTAACCTACAGTCATATGTGAATGGATTGGAAGCTTGGTTTACAAGGTGGAATATCAAGGTGAACTCAGGTAAATCACAACAGTGTTTGTTTACCCTCAGGAGAGGTGACATACCTCCTGTTACGTTTGGTGGCCTAGCGTTTCCACAGTCCACAGCTGTGGAAATATGATATTAGCACCATTGCTCGATCCTGTTCCCATAAAATCAAAAGGTTAAACTGGCTTCTCTGCAAAAGAAGCAAACTTAGCTTAGAAAACAAGCTTTTAATTTACAAGCAGATAGTTGCTCCTTCGCGGAAATATGGTATCCAGCTATGAGGTACATCACGCCCATTAAATCGTAGGAAAATACAGGTCCTTCAAAATAAGGCCCTCAGGACAATCACGGATGCTCCATGGTTCGTCAGGAATACGACACTTCACATCGATCTCAGCATACCTACAGTTTTACAGGAAATAAACTTTCATAGTAGCCGATACAATGACAGACTTGTCTCCCACCCAAATCCTCTCGCAGAGTCACTAACCAGGACGGTGATTCAAAGGTGGCTAAAAAAGCTTCATCCAAACGACTTACCAACTCTCAATTAAATAAAATTTACCCTTTACTAAACTGATTTCAAATCAATCCATGTAACTGTTTATAGTCCTAACAACAATATTTTATAACTTTAAGTGGTTTAATGTTCCTAATAAATAATATAAAAAAAAAAAAAATTTACGATAAAAATTCTGGCAACACATAAACACTTGAACATTTGAAAACATAAAATATTTAATTTTCATTCACTATAAAAATAATCGATTAACATAGTTAACTTTGATATTAAGTATAATTATAATATTAATATTTTAAAGCAAATAATTGGAAGACATTGCATAGTATATATTTTTTTACTTAATTAAACATTATAAGATTGCAATTTTCAAGAAAAAGAAGATTTAAAAACTTTAAAATACATCATGGATTTAAATAGCATTGATAAAATTGTATGTTTGGATTTGGTTCATTCTGAAATGTACTATTGTATTTATAAAACTATAAACTAGATTTAAAATTACCATATGTAAGATTTACCTAAACTAAGATGAAGAGATTCGCTCAGGATAATCCGTAGCAAGGTTCTTTAAAATGCCACAGTTTGGCGATGGTAGAAAAACAAAACACCCACATTGA
Organism: Amiota mariae; assembly: GCA_035041805.1. Classification (NCBI taxonomy): domain Eukaryota; kingdom Metazoa; phylum Arthropoda; class Insecta; order Diptera; family Drosophilidae; genus Amiota; species Amiota mariae. The sequence goes on from JAWNKV010000661.1 coordinate 107,504, forward strand.
AAAAAGACATAATAGGAATCTTTCAAATTGGATAGGATCAGCAGTTTAGAAAGTCAGAAAATAGCATATTTGTAAATCAAGATAACAACATGTGGAGTTAGAAAATAAGAGATAGGAGAACAAAAGGAAAGATGAGGTTTTTTTAATCAATGAAATAGGTGCAGTCGATTCAACCTTCGGGTGTGCTGGTTGTTGTCAAGCAAGTTGCGTGGGTATCTGAAAATCTCGGTGTATAACTGAGTTTCTCACATACCAGGGTTCTCCAACAAGTCTACGCATTAGACATTTTGACAGAAACCTTTGGAGAATCTCAATGTTTGAGTTGGATGCAGTGCCCGAAAGCTATATTCCATAAATCCACACCGGTTCGAGTATGGATTTATATAGTAACAACTTGTTTTTCAGGCTTCATTGCGAGTTTTGATTCTGATTCTATATCATCGTTTCTTACGTAAAAACTTCTTCTATTGAGAATGGGCTTCAATACCAAGAAGTAAGATTTCAGTAACATTGTTTTGAGTTCGAGCAAGAAACCGGGATGAAAGCACTATAAGTTTTAAACCAAAACAAGTTATGTGTCATTATATCTAAAAGACATATGTTTGCATATTGATATTGGAAATATCCAAATATAAGTGATTCAATTGCTAGTTCCAAACTAGACCAAATTAGTTGCTATACCTCTAGTTCTTGCACAATCATTTTGGGCAAACAAATCTCTTGTTGGGAATTTAGGACTTTCCATTTTTACCCACTTTTAAATAAATCTTAATGTATTTGCTTATATGTTTTATATTATATTTTTTTTCAGTTCTCAGTTATCAATTTCAAGAGTCAAATGTGTTTCCCCTTGGTAAGTATTCATAATATATTAAATACTGCTTACTATTTACAATATATCATCATCAATCAATGATTTTAAATATATGTGAAGCAAACGGACGTTAATCTTCTACCAAAGATGAGTGTCAAACATATGATTTCCAAACATGTGTTACCCAAAGGTTTAGAAGCAAAGTTTTATAAAAGCGATAATATTGTAAGTTTTTGTTCACATTATTATTGTAACTATATGTTAATTATATAAATCTTATTTTCATGAAGACAACGGTGAGCGTGGAACAGATCTTGGCAAGTCCTCCTCTAAAGCAACACGATACTCGTCTGGAAAGTAAGACAATGAAAACTCATTACTTTAGAGATATGAAGGAAACAAAAACAAATTATTCAAAGGAGAAACACCGTAAAGGATATTATATGGATGTATGTATTTTGTTTATAAGAATTAGAAAAAATAATAATTTTGGTTCCACCGATGATGATTGATTATATTCCTTTCACACAAAGACCCTCAAAATCTCAACTCGATAAAAACTTAAATTTGAATTATTTTCATGAGAAGAAACACCATAGTTTCATTTGATTACTACGAGTATATGGGATTTTCTTCTTTTTTGTCCCATCTCTCTCTCTCTCCCTCTCTCTCTCTCTCTCTCTCTCTCTGACTAAGAATATTACCGCTTTTCATAAAACAAACTTTGTTTTTACCCATGGCTTTATACTTACGTCAACTATCGCCCTTCCGGCTTCCAGGAATCTATGAACTCTGCTTGACTCTGAACGTATTTGCATAGAACAACCAGGCCAATTCTGGTCGCTTTTGGAAAACTGCAAAGGAATCAACCAATTATGATTTTCCGCATGTCTTTTTTTTAGAGGAATATATTACATTTCTTATAAGATCAAGTGTTAATTAGTGAGACCCATTTTAACATTAAAAATTTAAATAACGACACCAACAATTCAAACCCCAACCCCAAACCAATAAATGAGTATACAATAATTACTATTCATAACAATACTATAACCTACTGCATGTGTAAAAGGATCAAAATCGAATCAAATTGTCTTCTATATAAAAATAAAATTGACTTTTCTATTTTAATGTATTTATGTATTGGAATTGAATAATTTGGCTCAGTCTTTATGGGGACAGCTTGAATCGTTAGTAGTAGCTTATGAATATGGAGCATTATTAATATATTTGGATGCCAAAAAACGCAAAATTTACCATATTAAATATATTTTGGTTAACAGAATACGTCTACTATTCTTGAAATTCGTCAGTTCAGCTGAATTTAGAAATTTAACCGATTGTGAAGTGTGCACACTTTTATCATCAGATAGTATTGGTGTGAATAGTGAAATGGAAGTATTCTATTCGATGATTCTTTGGCTTGAATTTGATTGGCAGAAACGTAAAAAATATGTAACACGTCTAGTGAAATGCATACGGTTCCGATTAATGGATCTTGAATTCATACCTCGTCTCCGATCTACGAATCGTAATAAGATTGTTGAATATGCACTTAATGCAGCGCAAGAAACTGAAGTCCTGTATGAGAATGTCATGTATGTTAATTGTTGATTATTAAATAGCTTATCACTTATGTTACCTTGTGATATCTGTAGACACCACAAATTATTATATGTACTATATACATTGTGCAAAATAATACAATATATACCTTTTATTATTATTATATTTAGTTATTGGAGAATACGTAAAATGGTTGAAAATTGTCCCCAATTCAACTTTTCTGGATGTACAAGAGCTTTTAAAAGGTTGGAACGTCCACGTTCTTGGATTTTCAACAAAGAAATCAATTACCATCACAAAAATTATTGTCCATTATATCAAGCAATAACATACTTTGAATTTAAGTCACATTTAATAAAGATACAAAATGAAGGAAATGAATCACATATAGAAATACTAACGGATCCTGATACGCCGTGTTGTATAAATATATGCGAAGAAGTCTATCAAACGAACATATATACATCAGAGTCTGCGATAGAAGGAGAAGAAAGCAAAGAAGATGCGGGAAAGGGCGTGGAAAAAGTCGTAAAACAGCAGACAGAAAATGAAAATGATCAGGGAATGGGATGCATTAGGGATGCATTAGATCCAGTGAACTCCAAGTCTGAGTCTGAATAACTTAATTTAATTTCAAGTTTTGAGTTTTCAAGTGTTTATCGTTAATAAAATAAAAACATTATTTAAAGGATAATGCGAACATGTTACCAGACACCAGATTTACTATGCTTCATAATGGCGGCATTGACAAAGATGGAAGTAGTATGTGAAAAATGACTTGCAAACAAATACATTTAACAGCATCAGACATCCATTGTATAACACTAAGCTTAATGCAAGCAACCACGTAAGATCATCCCGCCTCAATTTGAACCGCAGCCACTTTTTCAAATCATGCGAACTTATCAATCATAACCAGCAGCTACTACTTTAAACTAATGCCTACCCTTGAGCTCAATAGTGCAAAACCGTATTAAAATTGAAGAAAAGTAACTTAGTCATTTCGCTATTGAATGATATTGTAATTTAATGGTCTTGCTTTATTTTTTCAGCTTTATGTATATAGATGAGCCTGGTACCTGAGCTGATTTTGCTGTCATTTTTGTGTTATGAAAACACACTAGAGAAAATTTATAAAAGGTACAAGAATATACATATGTAGTTGGATACATGATGGTTGCCTGTTTAGATTGGATTGGCTTCGACGCGTGTTCAATAAATTAATAACCAATTATGGAGTAATTTGTTTCTGATCGAAATATACAAATTGAAGAAATTTATCTCAACTTAAGACTGTTTGTTCGTCTTTGCTAATGCACTTCATTGTCATGGCCTTTAAATTTAAATAAAAAAATGCAGACAAATGATTGTAGAGAAAAAATACTTATTTTTGTTACTTGTTTATACATATTACTGATCATTTCAACAATAACACAATCAACTTTGAAATGAATTACAATAAATTTTGAGTTATTATTATTATAGTCAGAAAACGCCTCATGCGAATAACCAACTGGTCCAACTGAAAACGAATCAAATAAGTTAACTTCTACTCCAATCAAGTGAATGCATGAAACAATTGGTGGCGCATTGCCCACATGTGCTGATTTTGTTCCTCGTTGACATAATTCAATTCATTACATTCTGGTGGCGATTTTGGAGATCATTGACAACTTAACCCATCAGTATCTTTTCTGCCTGGAATGTCACACTCCAAACTATAAGGTTAAGTGTTCCATCTGCATTTTTTCCTTGATAAGCATATCAAATTCGTCTGTATGGTTCTTCCTTTGCCAAACAAATTGTGGCATTGCTAGACATTAATCAAACTATGTATTGCTCTGCAAAGTCATAAGGATATTAATAATTTCTATGTTTAGTACTCGTAAAAGACAAATGTTATTTTTTTTAATTTATTAAAATTGCAATTCGAATCCGCGTGCTTGTTTTTTATTCGTCTTCTTATAGAGGATGCTGTCCTGGCTCTCTAACTACTAAAATTGCACGATTATTTATTTATTTATTAAATGCTTCTACTCTATTAAAAATAAGGTACAAAACAATGTGTTACAGCTATGATAATTAAAACCCTTATCGCGAATATAAACAAACTGCTAAAATCTGGCAAAGGACAAGTTAACCAAACACCACCATACCACTCGGAGAGGTAAGTGAGAGATGTGGTTAAATTTTCCAATTAAAACCATATATTTTCACAGTCAGCATAGTAAAGCAAAGTTTGTATGTGTATAAATGTAAACATTATTTAGACCAAACAAATGAGACCCAAAATTGATATTCCAGCCATATAAACTGCCCTAAAAATTATACCCACGTAATAAAAATTATTTCTTGTTTTATGATAATGAATACTCAGAGATTATGTGAAGACTGCTTTAATTATTTTAATTCCAAAATGTTAGAAACTTTACGTGTAAGGTTAATGTTTAAGTTCATAGGGTGCGACCCTAAAATTAATTTTTTCTCCAACTGGTTGCACACATTTATATTAGGAGGGCACGAATCTCACATTCAAAATAAATTACAAAACATATAAAATATATAAAAGAAATGAGGAATCCAAGGATTGATTGTCCTTGATTGTCGTTCATGTTTAGCGACGTGTTTGTTGGCTTTCAAGCCTGCGCCTTTTAGCGAGCCTTGTATTGTAACCATGATCAGTCGAACTTTCATTCGTTGAACTAGTGGTATTCCTTGTTGTTGATGCGGATCTGTGTCGTATACTCACTGGCGCATGATTCCTTCTGGGAGTATTGTTTCCCGATCGTATGCCCGTTGATGTGCTTGTACCCAATATATTAACGGAATCATCTTCCAATTCTTCAATTTGAAGTCTGCGTTGCTGCAATCGCTTAGACCGTCTTAGTGGCGCTGGGTTTCGATCGTTTTCCGATTGTGCGCTTCTTAGCCCAGCGGTATTACTATTATAGCTTGGCTCAGCCGTGTGCCCTTCTCCTCCTTGCTGTCCAATATCCAATTCATTTTTTTGGCGTTGTAAATTATCGCTCATTTTTACTTTGTTATGTATTTAATTTAATGTTTTATTGATACAAAATATAAATTATACTACCCAAATCTTTCAAAATGTGGCTCGGTTCTAGAACTTTAGAGACGAAGAGAACTCGATTTTTTATTTTTGTCAATTGAATTTAATTTAATACACAAATCAAGTGTTGTAAAGTGAATATACATTCACACGTTCCTACCCAGCAGTTTGACTGGTAGCATGCTGAAAACATAATCTGCCCAAAACAATACCTTGTACTTTATCAATTTACCAGTTAATTCAACTGCAAAACAAGGGGTAGGATTTTTTTCAGAAAGCACCTGCCGCACACCTTTCTTCCTCCCATCCCGAACTCAAATAGTTTGCATATGGCTATGCAGTTAAACTTTAACCAAATATTAACAATTGTTAACGGGTATATTCCACCACATCAATCGTTTTCTGGTAGTGATTTATTTTTCATAATAAATAAGTTGAGCTCGCCATTGATGGTAGTAGGTGACTTTAATGCCTGGTGTTTTGCATGGGATTCCAGCAGCATCAACGCCAGAGGAAAAAATAATTAAAGTAGTTGCTACACCTAGTTTAGCACTTCTAAATGATGGCTCCGCAACACATTATTCCACCCATAAAACATTTACTTACATTTATTTCCTCTTCGCTGCTTCCACTTTGCAAATGGAAGGTCCTGCCCGATCAACATAGCAGCAACCATTTCCCGATAACAACGAACTTACTTCAATAGGTTAACTTCCGAAAATATTAATTTTCTCCAATATTGCCAATATTGCCATACCACAGACTAAGCCCAATATATACAAAAAAAAAAAAAAAGATATGCTGGTGGAACAAAAAATTTAAGTAAGTTTAGGGATATAAAACAACAGCTATGGCAGACATACAAAAAGAAAATGACAGATGCTAACCTCGTGTCCTATAAAAGAGTTAATGGGTATTTCAAACGTGCTGTTAAAGAAGCCAAGCGGTAGAGCATTGGTGCATTTACTTCTAACATAACTACGCAGTCTACAAGTTGGGGATCCCCAACCCACAATTAAAATGCATTAAGTTCCAAAACAGTTTGGTAACTGCTCCTTTTGATATTGCTAACCTGCTAAGGCTAGGATTTTGGGAAAGTACATTTTAATTTTTAATAAATCTCGCCTCAGCAAAATCCTTGAGTAAATGGTAGCTCGCAGACTCATGTGGTATATTACCAAAAATAATTTCCTAAGTCCAAATCAAGTCAAATTTAAGCCCAAGCACTGTACGATGGACTCCCTGCTGCTCCTGTAGATATCAAGCTAATCATGAACGCAGATGATGCCATAATTGTAAGCAAAATTAAAGACATTTTTAATAATATTTTAGATGATATAAGTAAATGGGGACTGGGCTCTGGTGCAACCCTTTCCCCTAACAAATGTAAGATCCTTCATATGTGTAGAAGAATTCGTTGTACATATCCTTGTTTGAACTTTAATAATTTTGACATAGAGTGCGTCGAGGCTCTTGGGGTACTTGGAGTTTATTTTGACAAAAGAATGACATTTAGAAAGCACTGTTTATATTTAAGAGATAGGTTTGAAAAAAACTTTGTGTTATAAAATATCTTCCCTTTAAGCAGTCTTTAATTAAAGTAAATACTCTTATCAATGTCACAAGGGCCTTGATACTTTCCACAATAGAATACGAACCTCCGATATTTGGTTGGTGCGCAAAATCACATATTAGGTTGCTCAAACCTGCTTATCATACAGCAGTTCATCGAAGTATCAGCGCTTTCCCAACATCGCCAAAAAAGTGCATTTTGGTCGAAGCTGGTTTGCAGTCCATTGAAGACATATTCGCCGAGCGACAGAAAAACTAGTCCAAAACGATTTTGCTCACCGACCAACGATATGCGTAAAGCGGTCAACCAAGTGCCTCTCCACATTGCGGCTGTGCGCCTCTCTCTCCAGCACCACCAGTTACGGAAAGTCAAAACCGCACAGTGGCTTTTACGTCTACATCTATAAACACTTCCCTAGGGAGTCCCAAAGAATGACACCAGCGACGATGCTTTCCGCAAACTATTTGCAGAAGAGTCGGGGCTTTCTATAAAAATCGAACCTGGCTGTTCACTGACGAAACCAAAACTCAGCATATCATAGCTTTTGCATGTGTGGACCAGAGTGGCTGAATCGTACGACGATGACGACGACGACTTCCACTGCTTTATATTCTCTGCCGAAGCAGTAGCCATCCAAAAAGCATTTAACTACGGACAAGGCGAAACTGATAAATTCGTCATATGCATCGACAGTTTGTCTACAATGGAAGCCATAACCAATATTGGAAATTTGGATCCACCAGTTGCCCTTACACGTGACGCGTTAATCAAAACTCCTGCCAAACTTCACCTTTTTTGGGTTTCTACCCACAAAAATATAACCGAGAACGAACTGACCGATGCTGCAGAAAAATCTATGACAATGTTTCCCACCATCACAGTCATTTCCTCCGCAGAAAATGATATAAAAAAAGCTAACTAACCCTACCTTCCCGGGCAGATAGTTAACAACTTAACATCCTTTCAACATAAATGTAAGGGCTTCAACCCAAATCTGGCTACAGTCTGCTACCCAGCAAACTGCTCCCGAGCAAAATGCCGCATATTTGTCTGCCTTCTGCAAACCTCCTCGTCCTTTATGTGGACAATATTTATCAACCACGCACATTCTAGGTACGTGCCCAAACCTGAAAGTACCAGGAAAACCTATTTCCCAGACTCAACAACTTCTACATATCTTTCTACAGTCTCCTCCGCTAATATAAACAAAATATACGACTTTATTAAAAAAATAAATCTAATGCATCTAGTATAAAAAATTGTTGACATTACTTTATAAGTAGAACTAAAGGCCTCGATGCTAGTGCTCTTAATAATAATAATTAATTGTAGTAGTATTTTTTTTAAATATATTATAATTAATTTTAATAAATAAATAAATAAATATATGAATCGAGTTCACTGAAGCTTCACCTCAATCTTGTGATGTAAAACACATTTTACAAAATTAGTTGGATATCGCAAGATAAAGTTTCATTTAATAAAATTATGTTGTGTTAACCAGTTTATATATCTTATATCAAATTTATTTTAACACCAAATGTTAACTTTATTCTTAACAATTTTTTTATACTCTTATATCCGAAAATTGAAATAACCGGGCAAACGTTTGATATTAAAACAATTTTTGGATGGTAAACTATTGCATACAAATGAAATTTAATATTTTAATTTTTTTTCACGAAGTAGCTTTTGTTTTTTACTATTTATTATTATAATCTTTTAGATAAGTTTGTTTCAGCTTAAATTTTGCTTTAGAATAGTAAACTTATTACATATAATAAATTTTTGTTTTGTTAGTTTTACGTTGCAAGTTTGTAAAAATGACCATTACGAAGTCAGGGAAACAGTATGGCTACAAAACATCTCAAAAAAAGAAAGCAATTATACTCAAGTGGAATAGAAGCCCAAATCGTTTAAGGAAGGCTAAGAAATTGTGGATATCGCTTTGGGTGAACGACTATAAAAATGAAGAAATTATCGGAAAAATACAATGCGAAAAACCGACACCCGTAACAGCACTGGAGAAACGCATATCTATGGAGTCATTAGGTGACACTGATAAAGATGAAGATGATCTCCAATATTATGATGAAAATATGTCACCGTTAATAACTTTGGACGAATGCACTTCTATGGAGTCATTAGTTGACATTGAAGAATTCTCTTATCTTGATGAAGATGACGATGATGAAAATATGTTACCATCAGTAACTCTGGACGAATGCATATCTATGGAGTCATTAGGTGACACTGAAGAATTCTCTTATTGATGGGACTCCTGGAATCCCGCATACTCTGGACGAATGCAACTATGGAGTCATTAGGTGACACTGAAGAATTCTCTTATCTTGATGAAGATGAAGTTCATCTCCAATTTCATGATGAAAATATCTTACCGTCAATAACTCTGGACGAATGCATATCTATGGAGTCATTAGGTAACACTGATGAAGATGAAGATGATTTCCAATATTATGATGAAAATATGTCACCGTTAATAACTCTGGACGAATGCACATCTATGGAGTCATTAGGTGACACTGACGAAGACACTGACGAATTCTTTTATCTTGATGAAGATGGCGATGTTCTCATGTTTCATGATGAATACACCACTAATCTTTGTTTGAGGTTTTCAATGCTTGGAAATTATGCTGAATCGTATTATTTTCTTCATCGCTATCCAGCGAACTATCTTCTACATTGGTGTGTTACAGAAAATGCAGTGTTAGATCATATTCTGATTAACAGACTCGCACATCAGGTAGTTTGTCTACAGTATATGGTGAAGTGGGGTAGCGAAATGGATCTGGGCACCATTGAGTGCATTAATTGTTTTTTCAAAATCATAAATCGATGTACGGAAGGATTTCGAGAATTTTTTCGAAAATATATTGAGAAGCTTGCATTCGAAATCGCTCGCAGAATTCGTTTACAACAGGAATGCGACTTACATATATTAGGCCCAAATGACAACGACCTGTTTGCTATACTCGATGTATTACCATTTCGTTTGTGTTATGCCTTCATGATGCAGAATGTTTCAATATTGCACCAGGCCTTAAATAACATGGATCCTGAGGAAGGTTTAAAACATATCTTTTTCGTTTGCTGCATAGGGTTCTTCTGATCTACCTAAACTTCTTTAGAGGAAACAGATTGGTCTGCCGTCTGGGGAGCGTACGGCTCCTAGAGTATAGTCAGCAACGTCGGTAATAATCTCGAATGCTTTTTCGAAGCAAAACAAATAAAATACGAAAAAAAAAACAAAATTCTATAATTAAATTCGGCGATTAATTCTTCACGGTATTTTAATGCCTTAATTACAAAGTGAGCAACATTTTTTAAAATGTCAATAATTTCCATTTCCTTTAAAAATACTTTCTTAAAATATGCATATCTGAACTCTTTTAAAATCGCACATTTCCCTATAAAGTGATATAGATTTTCTTGCTCTCTTAAGTTACATAGTGAGCATAATTTTAATGTTCCTATACGGTTTCCATACATTTTGGCAAATAATTTAATTAAGTCGCATCTTCTTTTAAAAATCCATCTCATTTAAAGTGAACCTATCTGCAAAATATGTTTGCTCAAAATTAAAATTGACTGTATAGCAATGATCTACACATTTTTTACGTTTTTAAAAGTTTAGAGATTCTAATAATAACAATTTTTTATTGTTCCAAAGCTCCCAATCGTCCTCCTTTCTAAAGCTAATTTCGTAACGTCGACCTATTAAGTTTATTTATTTTATTCACGCAATATTCTGTTCCAATAGTTTTCTTGACAACCTATATGACAATCTTTGATTAGAGTAACTAAATATTGTTTTCATTATATACTTCAAGTGAAAATCTATCATATATAAATGGTTGTTTTCCATGCCAGTTTCTAACATTATTGCATAGGTTGGTGTAAAACTTGACAATTTCAAAACTTTTTTGATAAAGTATCGTTGCATTTTATCCACCTGAAAAAATAAGATATAACCCCATACTTGAGAACCATATGATTGAATTGCCCTGCTTACTGCCTTAAAAAGTTTCCATTTAGAACTTAGGTGAATCTCAGGTTTACTTAAAAAATTATTCCAGGTCGAATTAATATTCATCTTTACCAAACAATTTCTATTTTCAACGTGTTTTCCGAAACTAAATTTTGGAGTAAGGAAAATTCCAAAGTACTTATACTTGGAAGCAATTTTTATCTGGTCGCCTTTAAAAAACCTCTTTTCTTTTTCGAACAATCTCCCCCCGTTCCTAAAAACCATCATTTCAGATTTGTTTAGGTTGACTTCTTAATTCCAATATTCTTCAGAGATTTTGTATCATATATTGCATAGTCTTGAATATCGTCTGATAGTATTACAATATCATCTTCGATATAAATACCATTCCCTAAGTACTGATGCAAGTCATTTAAATAAAGGGCAAAAAGTAATGGTGACATTAAACAACCTCGTTTGACTCCCGAAACTGTCTCAAACTCATCTGAGAGTGTCTCTCCCGCCCAAACTGCTGTTTTTGTTTGGCTATAAACTTCCGCCACGTATCTTACTACATTTGTAGATACTCCTATTTCCTGTAATTTGAAAACTAAAGACTTACGGAATACCTTATCAAACGCTGCCTTAAAATCGACAAAAAAATCGTATACTTTACTCTTTTCGTAAAACTTTAACTGTACAATTGAAGCAAGATTGTAAATATTATCGACAGTTGAGTACCCTTTTCTGAAACCGGCTTGAAATTCATTTGAAATATTCTACTTTTCTACCCAGTTATAAATTCTCGTGTTAACTACTCCCATCATAACTTTTGCCATACAATTCATAACAGAAATTCCGCGATAATTACTGGCAAGGTGGGATCTCCTTTTTTGAAAATTGGAAAGATTATGAACTTCACAAACGCATCACTTATCTTTGATTGTTCAAACAATAAATTAAGGCAGTTCGCAAATTAAGTCAATAAGTCTTCTGGTGCATTTTTTTGATGCTCATAGGTAATCCTATCTTCACCAGGCACAAATAAGCCATTTATTTTAGTTTTTTCTAAAACTAGTTTGACTTCCGCTGTCCTTATCCGAACATCCAGATCTTCATCCTCATTCAACCTCTCTGCGTAAAGAACATCTTGCGATATTTGCGGAGGATTTAGAAGGTGATTGAAATAATCCCTAAAATGTGCTCTTGTAATTTGTGGATGTGTTTCCAATTTTGTATTTCTCAGTTGGTTAACTAATGTCCACCAATCTTTCCCATCCCTTACCTTGTTACCAAATAGGTTATCCACATTTCTAAAATACTCCTTTCGTTTTTCATTGCACGTATAATTATACCTTTGATTTGCGGGTAAGTACTTTTCTTTATTCTCTAGACTTGCACATTTTCTGTAGACTGATAATAGTTTAAAGGAAAGTTTTCTCGCATTATAACACTGCATATCAAACCATTTATTTGTGGGAACAAATAAAACTTTTCCTTTCTTAGCTTCAGGCACCAACTCTTTGATTATACGGCCAAATCCGATAATTGTATCTCATTTTCCTCCTGCCTATATTTGCATAAATTATCTGTTACTGACTTCTGGTACTTTAGTTTTTCCCTTTCCTTCCATAGAAGCTTCGGCAGAAGCTTAAAGGGATCATTTTTATACTCGTCACGTTAGTGAATAGTATTATAAGTTTGTCACGAAGTTTGTAACACACAGAAGGAGGCATCGCAGACCACATAAAGTATATATATTTGTGATCAGCTCGATGAGACGAGTTGATTTAGCCATGTCCGTTTGTCCGTCGATCCGTCTGTCCGTCTGTTCGCACTCCTAGTCCTTCAGTTTTTGAGCTAGAGAGCTAAAATGTTGTAAATCGGTACAAACGCCGGTCAAGTTCGTGAATCAGCCGAATCGGACTACTAGGGGGTACAGTTTTTCAGATAAAACCCTGATTCAAAATTAAAGTTCTTATTAGAAACAAACCCTATTTTAAATTAAAGTTCTTATTAGAAAAACTTTTTTGTTTTTTGTCTTATTGAACTGAATGTTGGACACAAACCGTGAAAATTTCAAGACCCTCGGACTACTAGGAGGGATACCCCCCATACAAACCGGGATCCAAATGAAAGTTCTTATTAGAAAAACTTTTTGTTTTTTGTACTATCGACTTAAAATTTAGACACTATAAGTGCCTAACCCATAGCCACCAACCTTATAAATTTCAAGACTCTCGGACCTCTCTCTGGGGCGTGAAGAGTATTACAACTTCGGCATAGCCAAAGTTAGTCTTTTTTTATATTTTTGCATTCGCTTTATGTAATAAACTGCTATATAACAAACTATCTGGCGCCAAACTCTCTCCAAATAGCTCCTTCAGCAAGCGGTAGTTTCCCACCATAAGTTTGTGAGGCTTCTTTAGTTACAACAGGTCACTTTTAAGTTGTAGCAATACTTTTTTATCCTGCTGCCTTTCAGCATTTAAATCTCTCTCAATGTATATTGAGGTGCCTGTCAATTTTTTGTACTTTTAAGTACCTCGCCTGCCATCTTCGCTGATTCCAGTTCGGCTACCACTCCGATCTTTTCCATTCTTTTGTATAGCAGCCTCGCCTCACGCACTTTAATATGTCGAAATTCGAGTTTCTCATGGACCAACCTTCGTACCGCCAGTTTAGGTGAATCGTTATTATATATTCCCCTGACAATGATGTTGCTATCTTTACTACGATTCACAAGACGGTTCAGTTCCTTCCAATCCATTTCCCTGTTTCTCTTTGCTTCCTCCAGTTCCTTTCTAAGCAACTCGTTTTCAGTTCTCAAAGCTTCAATTTGACCTTCAACAGATTGTTTTAGTTCTTGTATGTCTTGTTTTGTCGCCAATCCGTTTTGTTTCGTCGCCAAGTATTCAAGTTTTTTCGAAGTCTTCTGTTCAACGTCCCGTATTGCTAGCATTATGTCGTGTAGAGACAGCTCTGATGATATTTCATTCAACCTCCTTTTTGGAGCACCCACTGCATTTCTTAATTGGCTTTGCTTCGACCAATACGGTGATTCTATATTAAAAGCAAAAACAATTCAACACAACAACGAAGTCAACGTCGGACACAACAAACAGTAGCAAATTTATGCGCATCGAAAATATATGAACTTAGTAGTTAGTTAATTAGCAGTT